>RJWM01028903.1:0-25076 GCA_004363535.1 Dasyprocta punctata | reverse complement strand
AAAAAAAAAAAAAAAAAAAAAAGACAGTATTTTATGCTTATACAGATCTTACCTGAATACTTATCCTTTAGGTGGGTTGCTAAGTCTGACATTTTGACCAAGGAGGATATACTTTCTTGAAACTTTGATTTAAATGCAACTGCTCTTACATCATCATCAAACAGGCACTCACAGGATGACCAGGGCGTTGTATGCAATTCCAGGCTCTCCAGTAAGCAATTGTGCTGGACATAAAGATATTTAAATTCCCAAATAGATCCTTAAAACAAAAACGTGAAAATCAAAGGTCACCAACACGGAAAAAGCCTAGGTTCAGAATCAGATTAAACAGATTGACCTAAAAAATTCAGCTAAATACAACTTTTGTCACTAAATAATTTGGGTATAAAGATACAAAATGTATCAGGTATGGTGGCTCACATCTGTATTCCCAGTACCCTAGAGGCTGAGGCAGAAGGATCGCTATGAGTTCAAGGTCAGCCTGGGTTACACAATGAGAACCTGTCTCAAAAATAAGTAAAAAAAATGGGCTAGGGATATAGCTCAGCAGCACAGTGCCTGCCTAGCAAGCACAAGGTTGTGAGTTCAATTCCCAGCACCCCCCAAACAAAGACAAAATATGCATAAATGTTATATTAAGGTCAAAGGATACAAATGCTAGAAATAATTCTAATAAAATTTTTATAATAATTTCTTGGTCTCACCCTAATAAATGTTGTTAAAAATGTTATTGTGATATGTTTACACTGGTCATCATCAAAAGGTTAAGTTGTCTAAAAGTAATACAATAAGGTTTTTTCATGTAAGATGCTCTTGGTACAAAACCAAATTAAGAAATCAAGGTTTTCATATGGCTGTGACAATTGACTGCTGTTCTTGTGTTGAATTAAGTGTATTCATGCCTCCAGATTTACCTGTCTTCCAAAATGTAAAACAGGGATTATTTATAGTGATATTTTCTTTCAAATTCAGACCTCCGCCTTTAACAAAAACTTACGTGATGTACATCCCACTAAAGGTCAATAAGTTAGATAAAAGTTTTTTATGTATTAGATAGGGATGACTGACTAAAAGAGGTATTTTATGTCAGAATGGAAATTCAGTGTGTTACAAAATGTCACAATTGTCACACTACAGTATTATGTATGGTTTTGATTTCCCAACTTTCTGTGTAAAATATGTAACTGTCAACATTCTACAGGGATTTAAATATTAGGACATCCATGGTTGATAAAAAAATAATGGCTTTACTTTATGTTCTAAGGTGCTTGATATTCAGATAAGGAAGTAATGTTAAGCTTATTACTTTATTACACTGTAATGTTATCAATCTTTTCTTCTGGATGTTCAACAACTGAGGTTTGGAGAACTAAAACTAGAAAGATAGATGGGCTAGGAGGACACCAATGTTTTGGCTCCAGCCCTCTAAAGTCAACGAGGACCCAGGATATAAGAGAATCTCTGCAATGACATCCCATAAATCTGTGAGTCCCTGGTCTTCTGATCAAGGAGATTATGGGACCACAAAAAGTGTGATCCACAATACAGAGTGTGCCTAAGGAGAGTTACCAGGAGAAGGAAAATCTCCCAAGAAAGCAACTTGGTCAAGCAATGGCCGTGACTCATCCTGATGGCTGACACTGTCAAGAACTGAGGGGCTCTCACCATAGTTCTAAGGCAAATCCTGAGGAGACTGAACCAACCTTGATAGATAGCAAGAGGTTAATTTTAATTAGTGCAGGTCTCAATTTAACTTGGTCTTGAACATCCAGCAGAAAAGTATAATCAAAGGATATATAAAATAATGTCATAATAAGTTAGATGTAGGAAGGGTCTCTGATCATTAACCTCTTCTGGCAGTTTCCAGCTGGCCCAGTAATTGATCACTGTTAAGGGCAATTAAGAATAAATTACAATACCATCTGTAAGAAATCCAGCTGCTGCTATGACAAAAACAAAACAGGGGATACACTGGTGACCATGAATTCACAGTAGCTCGTTCTGCACACTTCCCAAGGGACGAACGGAGGCTTGGGCTTATGGCGTCACCCTTTGAGACTTCCCATTCACTCTCGGGATGGGCCATCCTCACCTACCAAAACTAAACTAGGACTACTAAAATGAAAAAGAACACTCCAGAGCAAGATCCTTCCTAGCGTAAGATCATCTCCACCCCTTGAGTCATCTGTTGCCTGCAGTGTCATGGACCTCTGAATCTTCTGCCGACCTGGAACCTTCCGCTAGCCCCTCCTACTGCTGAACACACCACCGCATTGTACACGCCCAATACACAGTGGCTGATGTGGAATACCTGGGTCCTTGCGCATCCTGAGGCACTGAACGCCCAGCCCCCCATTCCATTACTAAAAATAATAATAATAATTTCTTGGTTTCATAAAAACAGTCATAATTTATCATAACTAACTGCTTTTGAAAGTAGCAAATTCTCATTCTGACAATTAAAAAGTTTTATTTTTTTAATTTGAAGAGTTTTTTTAAAAGGATAATTAAGCGGCCACAGGTCTACTATAACCAATATTTCACTGATATTTCAAAACTTTCATTGTCTTAGCTAACTTCTCCAGAACAACAATGACAAAAGAGTGCTTAGACATAGTAAAACCTACTTTTGTCTCTCAGTAATGTTTCTAATTTTTAAATCACAGGAGCATATACCTCCTTGCCAAATAACTGCATTCCATATCAGTATATTCAACTTTAAAATTATAATAGCTGATGGTGGTGCAAACCTGTAATCTCAGCACTCACAAGGCTGAGGCAGAAGGACTGTCATGAGTCTGAGGTCAGCCTGGGCTATACAGTGAGTTCAAAACCAGCCTGCACTACAAAGTGAGACCCTGTCTCAGTAGCAAAACCAAACAAAATAAAATTACAATAAAAGAGTATTTCTCAGTACTAATTTTCCTGAAAATAGCTGTCTCCTTAGTTTCCCAATTTAAGCCATAAATTTAATTCACTCCTCCTAATCACCTCCTTCGTTTCTTTATACACATATGTGTGGTATTACGGTGCAGAAACAATCTGTATAGACAGTTGCTTTAGAAAGAACACACAGATACATCTTTATGTATAATAAATTCCTAAAGGTATAATTAATGAGCCAAAGAGATATCCTGAATTCTTTCCTCAAATCAATTGTCTATCCTCAAGATCAACTGTCTTCAAAAGGTTCTGCTAATTCATGTTTCAAATTGTTTATGACAATGGCAATATTCCCATATTTTCTCTGTTAATTTCTCAAAAGAAAAAAAGTCATTTTTCATTATTTTGTGTATCTTCAATTACTATCATGAGTAATTTTTTCATATATTTATTGACTATTTTTATTTTTTCTTGGGGCCTTACCAGATCATATCCTTTACCCATTTATCTCTTCAGATTTTTGCTTACTGTATTATTTTTTGACACAGTGCAGTTTTTTCTGGTTTATTACATCTTTTAATTTTGTGTATGGGGGGAATTTATGTATAGCAGTTTTTGGCACTGTACTTTATTTAACACAATGATCTTTGGATTCCGAATAAGTTCACCTATATTTTCTACTACTCATTGTTTCTTTTTATTTTTTATTTGACTCTCTAGTGAATTTGCAATATATTTTGGTACAGAGATGAAATAAAAATTCAATTTTATTTTTTCCTCAAATTATCAGGTAGATATCCCAAATGTCAAATATTCTTTTTTAAAAAAGGAAAAAAGTTAACAATGTATTTTTTAACAATGAAATATGTTTATTGTAAAGCATTCAGACAGTAAGAAGAAAGGGAGATAGCTGTTGAAGATTGGCCATGTTCTAATAAGCTGCCTAATAAGCACTTCGGTTCATTATAGGAACTTAATGGTCTCCCTACTTTTGTACGTGTTTGAAGGTTCTTATGAAGCTAAAAAGTAAATGCAGACACATACAAATAAAATTCAAACTTAAGGTATTACCATACAAAGATAACCACGGCTAGCATTTGGATATGTTTCTGGATTTTTAAATGCACATATATACTATACTCTGAGAGAAACTTTTATTAAATGAGATGCTTTTATTTCTGCAGTTTTGTAATGTGTGCACTGCAGACCTCTCTCCAAGCCAGTGTGTCTAGGTATTTGCGGTGGTGAATTCCACCACGTCCACCAGGACCACAAACAAGTGTTGCCTGCCCACTGCTGTCAACTCGGGCTGTCATTTCAGTGCCGCAGAACCCTGTCTTCCTACTCACGGTCCACTGGATAAGGCCATCTGGGATCGGATTCTCTTTGCTGGGAATTGGGAAATGGGTCTGGTCTCTCAAAGCAAAGTAAAATCACGAGCCGCGGGGGGGGGAGGGGGGAGGTAGCCAGACGGAGCCTCGGGGGCATGGCAGACACGCAGAGAAGCTGTACACTGACAGCGACCGCGCTCGGGTTCCTGGGTCCCCTGGAGCGGACCAGCACGGTCCCCCTTGGATACTGAGGCAGCTCAGTACCGTCTGTGAAGCTACACAGAGCGAAGCCCCAGTCCTAACAACAAGCCCTCAGGGCCCAGGCTCAACCTTAATTTCCTTCCTTCTTCCTGCCTGCCCGGCCTGCCCTGCCTCCCCTCCTTACGTGTGTCCTGCCGGGGCTCACTCCAGGTCCCCGCGCGCACTAAGCATGAGCTCCACCACCTAGCAACACCCTCCAGCCTCGCTGCAATTACTGAACACATCCCAGGGCGTGTAAAACGGTCAGGGTCACACATTTTAACCCCGTGATTTGTTTCTTATCTGAAACAAGCAACACTGTTTCCTCCTCAAACTAGAGTCTTTTATTCCTTAAAGACAGCGGGAAATTCAAATGGCTGCCTGACCCATACCCTGTCATTCACTCCTAAGGAAAATAAGCACTGGGGCAGGAAACGCTGTGGGATGGGGTGTTTACTAACCAGCCAGGCGAGGCACCTACAGGCACAGAATTTACAGTCTGCAGTACTAAGAAAATCGACCCACAAAACCAAAGGAGCCAGAGGAATACACAAAGGGTGCCCTGACGCGCATGCCTGAGGCCTGAGACGGCTACCGCGCGGGGTAGGGGGGCTGGACCTGAGTCAGGAGCCCTGTGAGTGGGAGGCTCGGAGGAAAAGCGCTCCAGACCGCAGGAACAGACCATCCTGCGTCTGAGGCAGAGGACTGACATAACCAAGAACAGAAAGGCACGCGTGCTGGCTAGGTCTGCAACCTGAGGGAGAGCTCCACAGCATAAACTGTGACATGTCTGTACACCTGAACCACTGACTAAGGATGTATTTCAAACCTCCATGCAGAAGTAACTAAGCTTTGCATAACCATCAATACTGGGGTTGTCTGCATTGCTCTGGGCTTACATATGTAATGAGAGTACTTTACTGTGATCTGCTATTTGAAATATTAGATTTCTGTTGAATAACTACAGAAGAGTATTGCATTGAAGTAACATGTAGTTCTGACTGGATTATTTTATGTCTAACCAATTACTCTTGAGTGTAATTTATGTCCCTAGTTAGCTGGGCATGGCAGTGCATGCCTGTAATCGCAGCACTCAGGAGGCTGAGGCAGAAGGATCGTTGCAAGTTTGAGACTAGCCTGGGCTATGAAGGGAGTTCAAGGTCAGCCTGAACTGCACAGTGAGACCCTGTCTCAAAAATTAGGGCCAGGGATTTAGCTCAGTGGCACAAGTGCCTGGCTGGCAGGCATGAGGTTGGGTTCGATCCCCGATACCAAAAAAAAAAAAAAAAAAAAAAAAAAAATTATGTCCTTATTTTACTCTCATTAAGGCCTAAACAGTGATCAATGCTAGCTACATAAGAACCATACTAAATTCCTACTAGAAATGCATATTTCAAAGGAATATAAATTTGGAATTTCTTACTATTCTTCCCTAAAACTTCAACTCACTATGTCCAGTATTCAATAACAACTGGTTGGTGATGATTTCTAATTATAACATCCGAAGAGGACTTTGTTAACCTTGGGGACAAACAAAAGCAGTGCCCAGTAGAGAGGTTAACACAGAGAAAGCCCCAAGACACACAGATAAATGAGTAGAATGCTGATAATTTCTGAAAGTAGAATCATTGACTTAAGTGATTCTTAAAAATTGGTATTTTCTATTAAAAACAACTGCCTTGAGGTATTGAAGTGGATGTTAAAACTTCAAAATGCTGCTATAAAAAATGTAAGCTGAATTAACAAATGAACAAAGAAGAGGTACATCTTAATTCCTGAATTCCTAAATTTTCAATATTACCCTTTAAAACCACAGAACTGTCTGGGGACAACTATTTCTCTTCTACTATCAAGTAACTATTAACTTAAAGGATAGTCACATCACGCACGGAACACTCCGCCACACCACAGTTCCCCTCTACCTCTGACCCACATCTCTGCTCAGCATGTGCTGGGCTCGTGTCCCAGCTGTGACAGGAGGGTCAAGGACTACACCCTGCCTGTCATCAATACGTGTTTGTCAGATTTCTCAACCGAATAAACAGTTCTTACCGTTTGATCCTAACATAAAAGTTAAAAGTCAGATTTATCTCGAATCCTAGTTGTAGGCTATTAATGATTAAGAGAGATGATGTGCTGAATCCTACCTACAGAGAGCTATTTGGCAGGGAGACGTTTAGAAAGAGACATTAATTACTTCATGTAAAAAATAACGGGTCATACATTTAATCTCTAAATTAATTTTGTAGGGTAGAATAACTCAGAAACCACTAATTAAGTGATCTCTGTTACAATGAAAAGATCTCACAAAGCAAAAGGGAGTGTTAAATACTATTTTATTGAAACATCAATACCTTTTAGCTCAATATATCATAAATTATTAATTTATGCTTTGAACCAAATGTAACATTATCATTTTTTAAATGAGCATCATATGATGTCTGACACTTTTAAGACAACTAGAATAAAAATGTGGAGCATGGGCCACACAGTGAGTTCAAGGCCAGCCTGGACTACAGAGCCAGGCCCTGTCTCGAAAAAAAAAAGTGGAGCATAGTAATTTATTAAACAGTAACTGTGACTTGAAACCATTAATGTAACTCCCCTAACATCTGCCTTCTAACCAGAGAGAACTTTATTTATCAGAGTGCTTTGGCTGAAAAAATATTGTAGAAGCTTCTCCAGAATTAAATTCTTAAGGAACATTATTTGAAGGATTATTTAAAAGATTAAGTAGTATACCTGAGAATAAAAGTAAGCCTTTATTTTGACACCATTAATTATAGAGGACTTTTAGATAACTAAATTGCTACAAGGCATACATAACAGAAATGTGCAGAATATTCAATCTTGATCACTTCTATTTTAAATGTTATCTACCTTCTCCAAATTCTCTTCATCTTCAGCTCATAAGCATTAATCATTTACCAAAATACAAATAGGCTAAATGCTTGTTGGGGTGTATTTACCTGTTTTCCTTTGAAGCTGAGGGTACCAGGCTGCTCCAGGACCCCATAACACAAGCACATAATGTTGACCCTGGGCCTGTTCCACTGTTAATACAACTTTCCTTTGCTTCTGCCCTCTGTAATTGTACGAAGCCTCTGGGAAAGGGAAAAAGCAATGTCTTAGTTGGCAATACTCTATCACAGGTGATTCCATACTTCAACAACTCACAATAAACATGTAATGCTACCTAAATGATATGCTAAGATGGTCTTGTGGCTTAATTTTTTATGATCTAAAATCAAAGCAGCACTCAAAATGTTTACCTGTCAGTACAATGACATCCACAACTCTCAGCACAGCATGGACTAACGTATCAGGCTGCAGCTGCTCCAATTCTGCAAACTCTATCCTGCTCCCTCTCTGAGGCCGCCTCTGCAGAAGGTCTCTGAGATAGGCATGTTTTGAAGACACGTACGCCAGCAGGTCCTGAAGCACAACAGCGCTAACTATACCGGAATCTAAGGAAGAAAAAGACACACTAGTGCGGATGAAGGATGGTAACATCACATTTTCTTCACGGCACATAATATTTTTTAGAACTGCATTTTATGTTGTAAAGCGTAATTAGAAGTAAAACACCATTTCATTTCTACAAAACGTTGTTTATTCTGAACCAGTTTAGCAATAAAAATAAAGGTTGACATTTTTAAACAACGGAAACAGAATTATTTATCATCTCCAAAGATTTTACTTCATTCCCTTGCTTCTCTATTTGATTAATATCATCTCTACTAATTAAGCAAGCTCAAAACTTCCACTATGTTTCATTCCTCCAGCATCCTGACGGCATCCTGTCAGCTCCCTAGTCCTTGGAGTCTGCTTTGACCCCATCTTTCCCAACTCTCCTGACCACCGCCGCTCTTCCATAACTCCTGGGCACCTCACCTCTGAAATACCATACAGGCCAAGCTGCCCCACTGGCCCTCTGGCTAAAAATACTCTATTCTTCCCCACGACTGGGCGGCTGTCCATAACAACCTGTGTGAACCCACACTTCTCTGTGGTTCATTGTTCATTTATAGGGTGGTAGTTTTGGATGGAAAATGATCCCTGACATCAAATTATGCATCTGTCCCTGTTTTATAAAAATTTACATGAAAACATAGTTATTTAGAAAATATATTCTACCTCAAGGAAACAGTGTTAGTCTTTGATTTACATATTTAATACTATCTAAGATAAATTTATATCCTATCACAATCACCCAGGACTAGGATTATAAAATATGTAACATCTCACTATAATGAGTAATGAACGGAAGTCTTTTCCAAAAGTACAACATACTGAAAAATCCCAAAATTAAAACACTGACTGATTTGTAACTGGTCAAAACTACACTGCCTTGATTACTGTTGGTTTACAGTTATGTCCTGATATCTGCCAGGGCAAGTTATTCCTCCCTACATTTCTTTCGAAAATGCCTTAGCTGTTTTTGACCATTTACCCTTCCACAAAAATATCAGTCTATCAACTTTCATAAAAATCATTTTGAGATTTTTACTGACTGTGCACTAAATTTACAGATCAACTTGAGGAAAATTGAAATTTTTATAACATTAAATCTTCCAATTACTGCACAAGGACTCACATATATTTTGTTACATTTACTACTTCATACTTAATATGATAATTTTGTAAGTAGTGTCTTCTTCAAGCATTATTAGTTGTTCTACTCCATAATTATCCTTTGTATATTAGCCTCATATCTAGCCACCCTGCTAAACTTCCCCACCATTTCTAGTAATTTGCTTCTAGTTTGTAGAGGGGGAAAGGTTGTGCATAAAATAACATAAGTAATGACAGTTTTATTTCATCATTTCTAATCTTCATGTATCTTTTTTCATGTTTCATCATACTAGTTAATATCCCTAATACAATGTTAAGCAAAGTTAGTAATAATAGTATCCTTGTCTTGTACCTGAAATTTAAAAGCAAACTTCCTAGTATTTTTTTCAATCTGGATGATAATTGTTCTGGATTTTTGAAAGACTCTTTCTGAAGTTATGAGAAATTTCTTTTTATTTCTGATGAAAAGGCAATGAAATACACCAAAACCTTTTTTATGCCTATTGGCATGATCATATATGCCTTTTAAAAAACTTGATGTTTGGGGCTAGGGACACAGCTCAGCAGCACAGTCCCTGCCTGGCGAGCACGAGGCCTGAGTTTGATTCCTGGTACCAAAAGAGAAAAATTTTTTTTGTTTCGAGTTAATGGTAAACTTACAAAAATGATGCAAACGTGAGGCCCTGAGTTTGATTCCTGGTACCAAAAGAAAAAAAAATCTTTTTGTTTGGAGCTAATGGTAAACTTACAAAAATGGTAGAGTCCCCACATACTCCTGACTCTGTAAGCTTCAATGTGGACATCTCGCATAGGGACTAAACATCCTGAACAGAAATTAATTGGCTAAATATTAATTAAACTACACAGCTGATACAAATGTTACTAATTTTCCCATTTACATCCTTTTTGCTTTGTTTTTTTTTTGTTTTTTTTGTTTTTTTTTTTGAGACAAGTTGTCACTATGTAGTGTAGGCCGACCTTGAACGTACTTAGGTAGCCCATGCTGGCCTCAAACCCACAGCCACCCTTCTGCCTCAACCTCCCAAGTGCTGGGATTACAGGCATGCGCCACCACGGCTGGCTATATCCTTAGCAAAGGACCCTATCCAGGACTCCACCTCACACTTCATTGCTATTTTTCGTCAGCATCCTCCAGTCTGTAATAGGTCCTCAGTTTTCCTTGGTCTTTCGTGGCCTTGACACTTTTGAAGAGTACTAACTAGTATTTTGTAGAATATTCCTCCACTTGGGTTTCTCCAATGTTTTGTTATGATTGGAATTGAGTTTACATTTTTGGAAATACCACAAAAATTATGCTGTGTCCTTCCCAATGTGTAAGATCAAGGAATTCATGGTATCCATACATCTTTATTGGTGATGTTTACCTTGATCACTTAGTAAGTTGAGGTTTGCCAAGTTTCTTCACTGTGAAGTTGCTGTTCTTCTACTTAGAGACAGAAACCAACAGCATATATGTCCATCAACAGATGAATGGAAAAGGAAAATGTGGTATTTATACATAATGAAGTATTATATAGCCATAAAGAAAGATAATCTTGAGCCATTCATAGGCAATGCAAGCAACCTCAGACCACAATGTTAAGTGAAATAAGTCAGACACACAAGCTCAAATACTGCATGGTTTCTCTTACATAAGAAACCCAGTAGTTAGATACACACAAATAGAGAGCAAACTATAAGAGGGATAAATAGAAAACAGGGAGAAGTTCAAATACTTCCCCAAATTACAAACTGCTACTGTTTCAAAAATATTTCAATTATATATGCTAATTGGTTTCATTTATACTACTAGTTTATCTTAGTTCATTGAAAAGAAAATTTTGCGTTATCTCTTTGCTTCTTTTTACAGAATCTTCTTGGTTTATGCCTTGCACTCTGAGTAACCACTTTGAAGATAATGATACATACTGTAATAAATATTATTTTATTATCTTATGAAATTTTATTTTTTCGTAAAATAAAACAATAGAAGCAAGAACGCTGCTGGGGAGACACTGTGAGGCTAGGCAATGCTCTCCCTTCCCAAACCCCCACCTGCTAATTTTAATACCTACCCATCAGTGGACTCTTGTTTGCAATATTATTGTGTCTAAGGGTAATTCTCTCTCTCTCTCTTTTCTCTCCCATGTATTAGTTAATATATATTAATATCAGTCTGGATGCAGAGACGTTTGTTCTGCTCCCCGGGTTCAAATCGACCACCACCATCACTTATCTCTTTGCTTTATTTATGTTCCAGCTGCAGTGAGCAGGTGTTTGTTCAGGTTAGCATCTGTGCTCTTTCCGCAAACCTGTTTGACTCCAGAGTTCCAGGCTCACCTGGAATTTCCCTGACCTGACTCCACAGTCAGTCACCTCTAGTTTCCTTTTTTAGAATCATGTTTACAGACCAAGTTCTAGATACTGGATGTGCTCACGGTTACTGGGGTTAGTGCTGCTTTGTGCCCTCTAAGCAGACAAAACGGGTCACTGACACCGCTGCTTCTGTATCTATTTATCGACAGATCAGAAGCCACGAGTTTATAATAATACCTCTGGTTCCAATCCAAAAGGTCCATCTGACCCTTTCCCCTTCCGCTTTCCACAGCTTCCGTCCAACCCCCACTCTGACTTACTCGTTTAACACCGGTACACAGCACACAGCAGTGGCTGCTGTGCCGCTCCCTGCTGAGACACACACACGCCGAGGGCCCGGGCTGCAGCATTCACGCACAGTCTGTGTCCTAGCCTCGCAGAACCCACTCAGCATGGCATCCGCAGACACACAGGTGTTTTTCTTTTGTTCTCCACCCCTTCTCAGCAGTTATTTCACTCATCTGAAATACCGCTAGGCTCGCTTGTTAGTGTTTTGTTCCACTTGGGGTTCCCTTCCTCTGCATCCCACTTGGTTAAATTCCTAGGGAACTGCGGGGGTCTACAAAACACCCTTGTGGCTCGGTCAGTCAGGGCAGGGTCACTCTGACATCACCCCTGTTACTCTGCTCCCACTCCCCATTCACCTCTTATGGTCAGTAATCTCTTTAGTTTCTGGTTTCACTTCCTGCATTTTCTTTCCACAAAGTCACATGTATTCTCTTATCCCTTCCTTTTTTCAAGATGGAGAACAACATGATACATACATTGTGTGTGGGGGGCATCTTTCACATAACTGCACACTCTAGGAATCACTTCGTATCTGTTTTATTTTTAGTGGCAGCACAGTATTCCACTACGTGGCCATCCTATAGTTTCATCATTTTCCTATGTATAACCATTTAGATTTTTCCCAATGTTTTGCAATTATTAGATGCAATGAACAAAATGGTGTATGTACATATTTTCCTATTATTGAAGGCATATCTTGAGGGTAGTCTCCCAGAAGTGGCACTGTGGACCATGTTGGGTCAGGGAGGATTCAACCAGAAGAAAACTAGCCAGCCATCCTGGTAAGTGGTGCGAGCAGCATGGACTCCAGAAAGAGAAAGATCCACGCCTCCCGAAAACCCACCATGTTGGGTCAGGGAGGATCCAACCAGAAGACAATTATCCAGCCTTCCTGGTGAGTGGTGTGAGCAGCGTGGACTCCAAGAAGAGAAAGATCTGCACTCCCTGTGTGCCTATTGGCATGCAAGCTGAGAATCAAGAACCTTTCCCCCTTCTCCCCCATAAGCAACCTGCTGGGTCGGAGGAGCGGCTAAGGTGATAGCAACTAAGGTACATAAAGCAACTAAATGCTTGTATTGTTTAGTTGATTTTGCAGGCCTGGGGCCAGCAGTCTGAGCATCTCTTGGGAGGATGACAGTATGCAATGTAGCAAATATGGGGGATTCCCTTTTGTCTCGTCTTTGAGGTCCAATATTGTTCACATTGTTTTGCTTTATTCTAATTAATTTTTTTGTTTTATTTCATATTCTGTTTTGTTTTTGGTTTGATACTACTATACCTGATGGAATGGTCAACTATTGTGAAGATAACAGGATATGTTATAGTGGCTATTGTTTTCCTAGTATCTTGCTTTGAAGTTCTGTAACAGTTCTACCTCTTTGTTTTGACTGACTTTGTTCTGTTATGTTTTGTTGGATTATATTATCTTTAAAATAAAATTTAAAAAAAAAAAAGTGGCACTGCTGGGTCAAAAGCTAAATCCAAGCTGAGTATGGTGGCACAACCTTCTAATCCCAACCCTTGGGAGACTGAGGCAGGAGGATGACTGAGGCCAGCCTGGGCTGTAGCAAGATTCTCAAAACAAAACAAAACTGTTTCATTATGGTCTCACCACCAGTTGAGTTGTCCTGTTTTGTTTTGTTCTGTCAGTCTGGTGGGTAATACATTATATCTCCCTGTAGTTTTAGTTTTAATTTCTCTAATTATGAGTGAGTCATATTGGGGGGTTAGAAAAAAAGAAACAAATCACCAATAAAAGAAAGTCCATCAAAATCACAGCAGACGTCTCAATATAAACTCTTAAGTCAAGGAGAGCTTGGAATGAAGTATTTCAAGTCCTGAAAGAAAACAACCTTCAATTCATATTGATGTACCCAGCAAAATCATCTTTCAAAATCAATGGACAGCCAGGCAGGATGGCACATGCCTGTAATCTCCCCTTGGGAGGCTGAGGCAGGAGGATCACTATGAGGTCAAAGCCAGTTTGGTTTTGAGTTAGAAGGCAGCCTGGAATACACAATGAGACTCTGCCTTGAAAACAAACAGACAAATAAAAATCAATGGAGAAATAAGATATTTTCATGACAAAAAAAATTGAAGAAATTCATGACCACCAAACCAGCTCTCTAAAATTTTCTGAAGGATATTTTAGAAAGAGATAACAAAGACTAAAATTCCAAGAACACAACAGAAACAGTCAACCAGGCAAGGCAAGCAGTTACACACAAGGGAAATACAGGGAAATGACAGGAAAATAATATGACAAGAATAAACCATAATACATGTCAGTTATAACCATAAATGTAAACGGTCTTGATTCACTAATCAAAAGAAACTGACTAGCAGAATGGATCGAGAAAAAAGATCCAACAATATGCTGCATACAAGAAACACATATAACTCAAAACGAAATTCATAGACAGAAAGTCAATGAATGGAAAACTTTTGAATACTTCATGCAACAGGAAACCAGAAAACAGAAGGGGTAGCTATTCTATTTGCAGACAAAAGTAAACTTCAAGCCCAGACTGATCAAGAGAGACAAAGAAGGTCCTTACATGTTTGCCAAGTGAAAACCCCAAGAGGAAGAGATAACAATCATAAATATTTATGCACCAAATACCGGCACACCCAACTTTATAAAACAAATATTAAGGGATATGAAAAAAATAAAAACTAACAATTATAATACGGCTCCTCAAGACCCCACAGTCACAAACAAACAGATCAACCAGATAAAAAGTCAACAAAGAAATATCAGAATTGAACCAAACCTTTGTGAACAAATGGGCTTAGGTAGATGTCTACATAGTGTTCCATTCCACAACATCAGAACACACATTCTTCTCAGTTGAGCACGGGACATTTTCCAAAATGGAGCACATACTACCTCATAGAATATGTTAAGTAAATGAAAAGAAACTGAAATAATCCCATGCATATTATCTGACCATAGTGTAATGAAATTGGAAATCAGTGGCAAAAGAAACAACAAAAACTATATAAATACATGGAAATTAAATACCTTCCTGAACAACCAATGGGTCACAGATGAAACTGAAGAAATCAGACAGTTTCTACAATTAAACAATAAGACTGATACAACATACCAAAACTTATGAGATGCAATGAAAACAGTCCTATGAGGGAAATTTATAGCAGTGAATACTCACATCAGGAAAACAGAGTGAGAGTAAATAAACAATCTAATGTAAAATCTCATACTTCTACAAAAAGAAGAACAAGCAAGCCCAAAGCTTGTACAAGGGAGGAAACTATAAAGATCAGAGCAGAAATTAATGCAATTTAGAGTAAAACAACAATACAAAGAATCAATGAATCGAAGAATTGGTTCTTTGAAAAAGTAAATAAAATTGACAAACTCCTAACCAATCTTATACAGAAAGAAAGAAAGAAACGAAGAAAGAACTCATATCCATGCAATTAGGAATGAAAAGGGCAAAACCACAACAGATCTTGCAGAAATCTAGAAGATCAGTAATACCTAGTTTAAGAATCTGTACTCAAATAAGATGGTAAACACAGAAGAAATGGATAGATCTCTAGAAATATATGAATTACCAAACCTGAGTCAAGAAGATATAGAAATTCTAAATAATCCAATATCAGTCAATGAATTTAAAGATGTAATTAAAAACTTACCAATGAAAGTCCAGGTTTAGCCAGGCATGGTGGTGCACACCTTTAATCCCAGCTCTTGGGAGGCTGAGGCAGGAGGATCATTGTGAGTTCGAGACCAGCCTGGGCTACAAAGTGAGCTCAAGGTCTAAACTACATAGTGAGACCCTGTCTCAAAATATAGGGCTGGGGACTTAGGTCAGTGGCATAAGCGCCTGCCTAGCAAGTGCAAGATCCTGAGTTTGATTCCCAGTACAAAAAAAAGTCCAGATCCTGATGGATTCACTGCTGAATTCTATAAGAAATTTAGAGAAGACCTTATGCCACTACTCCTCAGACTCTTTAATGAAATTCAAAGGGAAGCAATACTCCCAAACTCATTCCTGGAGGCAAGCATGTAGAATATGCTGATACCAAAACCAGAGAAGGATCTAACCAAAAAAGAGAACTATAGGCCAATCTCCCTAATGAATACAGACACAAAAATCCTCAAGAAGATACAGGCAAACAGAATGCAGCAAATTATCAAGAAGATTATTCACCACGACCAAAAACGATTCATCTCAGGGATGCAGGATGGCTTAACACATGCAAATAGATAAATGTAATATACTACATCAACATAGCCAAATATAAAAATCACACGATCATCTCAATAGATGCAGAAAAAACATCTGACAAAGTTTCAACACCCATTCATGATAAAAAACCCTACAGAAAATTGGAATACAGGATCTTTATCTGAATGTGATAAACCAACAGCCAACATCATACTAAATGGACAAAAACTGAAAACTTTCACTCTAAAATCAGCAACAAGACAAGGATGTCCATGACCACCACTTCTATTCCAGGTAGTTCTGGAAACATCAGCCAAAGCAATTAGGCAAGAGAAAGAAATAAAATGAATAAAAATAGGAAAAGAAGAAGTTAAATTATCATTATCTACACGTGTCATGATTCTTGTATTGGTTTGATCCTGTGTCCCCCCAAGGCCTCATGTAATTTGGATGGGGCTGAGACTCGCATTTGTGACTGCTTTTTTGTTTAGTGCCGGGATTGGCAAGGTGAGTGTTGCACCTGCCCAGGGGTGGAGCCAACATACAGGGTAAGGGCAGAAGGAAGGCTCTCTCTCTCTCTCTCTCTCTCTCTCTCTCTTGCTGGTTGGCCTTGTTGCTTGGTGGCTGCCATGACTGTCTGTCCCGCCATGCCACACTGCCTTGGAGCCAACTAAGTATGGACTGAAACCTCCGAGAACCATAAGAAATAAACCTTTCTCTCCCTAATTTTGGGTGTCAGGTATTTTGTCCCAGCAATGAGTGAAAAGTAACTAAGACAATATTCTACACAGAAGACCCCAAAAACTCCACTGAAAGACTTCTAGATTTAATAACTAAATTCAGTAGCATAGCTGGATACAAAGTAAACACTCAAAAATTAATAGCATTCCTGTATACAAATAAACTCACTGAGGGAGAAATTAGGGAAGCTATACTTTTCACAATAGCACCCAGAAAGAAAGGAAGAAAGAAAGAAAGAAAGAAACAGACAGACAGACAGACAGACCTAAGAATCAATCTAACAAAGTAAAAGATCTTTACATTGAAAACTACACCACTCTGAAAAAAGGAGATCAAAGAAGATATCAGAAAATGGAAAGACATCCCTTGCTCTTGGGTAGGAAGAACCAACATAGTGAAAATGGCCATATTTCCAAAAGTGTTATACATATTTAATGTAATCCCAATCAAAATATCAATAGCATACCTCACAGAATTAGAGAAAACAATCCTAAAATTCATTTGGAACCAGAAGAGACCTAGAATAGCAAAATAGGCAACAAATGCAAGACACAGCATCACAATCCTTGACTTGAAATTATGCTACAAAGCTACTGTGATAAAAACAGCATGGTCCTAGGAGAAAAAAAAACCAGAGGATCAATGGAACAGATAAGAAGATGCAATAACAACTCCAAACACATTCAACCACCTTATCTTTTACAAATGGGCCAAACTTAGACAAAGGATCTCTCCACTGGAAAAAATATAGCCTCTTGAATAAATGGTGCTGGAAACACTGGCTTTCCACATGCTGAAGATTAACACTAGACCCATGTCTCTTACCATGCACTAAACTGAAATCAAAATAGATCAAAGATTTAAATATTCAAACAGAAATACTAAACCTACTAGAAGAGAGAATAGGTAAAACTCCAGAAGACGTAGATGTAGGCAAAGAATTTATGAACAAAACCCTGATCACACAGGAAATAATACAAAGAAGTAACAACTGGGATCTCATCTTATTAAGAAGCTTTTGCATAGCAAAAGAAACCACTAACAGAGTGAAGAGACAACCCACAGAGTGGGAAAAAAGTTTAGCCAGTTGTTCCTTAGACAAAGGACTACTCTCTAGAATTTATAAAGAACTCAAAAAAATCAGACCACCACAAATTTAAAGACCCAATCCAAAAATGGGCATCTGAAATGAATACATACTTCTCAGATAAAAAATAGAAATGGCAAGTAACTATGTGAAACAAATGTTCAATATCACAGGTCATTCGAGAGAAGCAAATTAAAACAATGCAGAGATTCCACCACACTCCAGAAAGAACAGCTGTTATCAAGAAATGAACCAATAACAAATGCTGGAGGGGCCACGAGGCTAGAGGCTGTGGGAGTGCAGAATGGTGCAACCACTGTGGAAACCAGTGTGGAGATTCTTCAAAAACCTAGGATTAGAGATCCCACTTGACCCAGCTATTCTCCTTCTGGTTATCTTCCCCCCAAAATTAAAAGCATCATACCACAATAATATATGAACACCCATGTTTACAGCAGCACAGTTTGCAATAGCTAAATCTTGGAAACTGCCCAAGTGCCCAATCAATGAATGGATAAAGAAGATGTGACTTTTCTAATACAATGGAGTAGTACTCTGCCATAAAGAAGGGTAAAGCTGAGATATTTCTAGGTAAATGGATGTACCTTGAGACCATACTCTCCTTCAGTGAAATAAATCAGACATACATATATAAATTCCACTTGTTTCTCTGGCATGAGAAAACAAAAACGTAAATAAGGACTGAAATGTATAGTAGACACACTGAAAGAAAATATTCAAATGGGAAGGGAAACTAGGGAGGAGGATGGTGAAAAGTAAGGAAGGAAAAAGTAAAAAACAAGAAAACAAGGCAAAAATTATAAGAAAGTTTTGTAAATTTGGAGCAGAAGAGGGGTTGAAGGGAGAGGAGGGGAATGGGGAAAAAAAAGAATTAAGATATATCATGTACAGGTACAAATTTCCTATTGTGAATGTGATCATTACGTGTATCTAAAATTTACCAATAAACTTAATTACAAAAAAAGAAATGAGGGCTCAGTGGCATAAGTACCTGCCTGGCAAGAACAAGGTTGTGAGTTTGATCCCTGAAACCAAAAAAAAGAAAAAAAAAAAAAAGAGATAAACTCTTAAGACCTGTGTCCTGGAGATAACCAAGAGGAAGGACCCATAGATAGAAACGTTTTTTATTTGCCTCCAGCTCATGAAATAATCAAGATGGAAAAGAAAATCTGAAAATAAGAGAAAAACATCCCAGTAAGGGAAAACATCGAGGGAGATGGTCATGCTTCAGGACTTTGGGCAGATCACAAAAGAAGTATGAGGGAAAGACAGTCTCAAAACAGCCAAGGTTGTGGGCAGAGGGTTCGTGACACCAGTCAGATCACAGAGCTGGGAGTTCTCGAGAACACAAAGTATAAGGTCATCAGCAACAGGAGTAAATTGTCCAGGCACCCAAACACCACAAAAACATACTATATAGGGGGAAAAAAAGAAGAATCGTTCTACTCTAATCTTTCCTAGTATATATACAGATGGTCTTCAACTTACAGTGGGGTTATCACCCAATAATCTAAAACTGAAGTGTAACACTGAATAGTATTCAACATACTTGACACACTGCATAGCCCCGTTTACCAAGAAGATACCCTTGAGAGTCTCAGGTGCTTTCCCTGGCGATCAGGCAGCTGGCTGAAACCTGTGGCTCACTGCCCAGCATTTCTAGAGAGGGTCACAGCATATGGAGCAAGTGACCCCACGAAAAGATCAAAATTCAAGATCTTTGTTTAACCAGGTCTGGTGGCCCATGTCTGTAATCCCAGCACTCAGGAGACTGAGCCAAGAAAATCATAAGTTTGAGGCCAGCCTGGGTTATGTAGTAAGTTGAAGCCCATCCTAAATTACACAGAGAGACCCTGTCTCAAAAAGACAAACAAAATAAAGTGTACGTGTATTGCTTTTGCACAATCACAAAGTCAAAAATTTTAAGTTAAAACATCATAAATCAAGGACCATCTATACTTTAAATACTAAGAAATTACTACATTCAAAATGTGTCTTACATTCTTCAGGCAGGACAGAAGAGTAACTCCCAAGATTTAATAACTGACTGTTAAATGTTGATTGAAGTACTGTCTCACCAACCCATTGATCCTCGTGAACAGTAACATCTAGAGAGGGAAAAAACAGTTCTGATCATTCCAGAAATTCCTTCTCACTATGGTTAATTTAGCGATCACTTAGCAAAATATTACACATAACCCCACATGCCATATTGAAATGATACTGTGGGAGCTCACTGCTCTGCTGAGGTAGTTTTAAAGGTGGCTACTTACATAAGGCAAGGGCTCTAATGAACATTTCAGATAAATTAAAGATAAGTCTTTTAAGATCTGGAAGCAGTAATGTGATTCCAACGCAGTAATGCTTAGAAAAGTAGTAACACTCAGCACGCACTGGTTCCTTCTGCTATGCATATATCTGAATATAATATAAGGCAATCTTTAAAGAAGGTGATAATTTTTCCTAACGGTATGGTAATCGTCATCTATAGTATTAAAGATGAAATACTTTGAGGGGGGGACATTTTCCAGTAGAATAGAAAGACCCACATCATCTAAGAAGGATAAACATCCAAAAGGTAGAAATAATTCTAGGTAGAGCAAAAACTATACACTAGAGAGACAGGAGGAGAGAGGAGAAGGAGGGGGAGGGGAGGGGGAGGGGAGGGGAGGGAGAGACCCAGGCAGGAGATATCTGTGTACAAAGTATTTGTAGTATAAAATAGTAACAGTAGCCAAATAAGTTGAAGACAATGGGAAAGAAAAACAAGGATGCATAAATTACAGTGATTACTTCCAAATTTAGATTTAGAGCCTCAGTTTTAAGTCCTTTCATTTATAACTACCTAATGAACCTTCCCATCTGGATTCTCTGTATGCTCCCCCAAATTCAGCACTGCTCACACCTGCCTTCTCTCCACTTTCCCCATCTCCTCTGAGTAACGGAAACCTGCGCTTGCGTGCATTGCCTGTCTGCCCAGTCTCCTGCACTGCCCGTCTCCAGGCCCTACCGGCTGACTCTGCACTGGGATCCGCCCACTGCCCTACAGGGTAGCCCCTGGTTCCTCCATGGTGCCCCACAGTGCTAATGCGTGGCTTACCAGGGTCACCAATGAGGTCAAATTACTGTCTTAAAGAACACTCAGTGGCTCCCCACTGCCTAACCAGAAAGAGCAAGCACAACTTTCAGACTTTTCATTCATTTAAAGGTGGAACACTTGCCTAGCATGTGTGACTCCCTGGGTTCCATCCCAGTACTGAGAGAAAAAGAAACTTTTCATCACCTGACTCTCAGAATATCTGCTTTTCAGGAGCAAATGAGAAATTTCAAGAAGAGCCTTCTGGAAACCTGAGCTGTAAAGCTGAGTTCCGGCTGATTCCTGGTAGCCGAGCCCTTGCCCTGGAATCCTTTTGCCAACTCACTGCTAGGCCCGGGCTCCGAACTCCGCGTCTGCTCCCTAAACACTGCGCTTGCGAGGTCCTTGCTTCCCAGCTGTCCTTCAGACAACTGCGTTCACAGTCTCTCTTCATGCTGTCGCTAAAACCATCACAGCAGAACTCTGCGACTCCGTGGAATATGTCTAGTACTCCACTTTCGTGTGTATGTCAGCTCAAGGTACCAAGAGCTGTCCAAAATAGAGATGCAAAAATGTACAACTGGGTATTATTCATTACAATGGGACGCTACTCCTAAATTTCTATGTATATGCAATTCACTACTCGATTAAAACAAAGGAAAACAAAAATTTGACTTCTTTTGAGAGGTATTTAGAGAAATAATCTAAATGTCCTATAATAGGAAAATGAGTTAGTAAAGTCACTTGAGAGAATGCCTGAAGAAATGTCGCCAAGTTGTTAAAAACTGTATAGATGCTGACAGTGGTGTGTGGCTAAGCTACCACGCTGTGTTCACCCCTGCACTACAGACTGTCTGACAACCCTAGAGAAACAGCTGGACACAGCATGCTCCTCACTCCCCCCGCAAACCACTTGGTGGGACTCTACCAGTGCACTCGAGCGCTTTCTCTAAGCTTCTGCGGCCACCCAGTACGTACTCCTCTCTCTAACGCTTTCATACAGGGCTTAGGCAACTTCCTCTGAATGCTAATATACTGCATATTAACTTCAAATCAGCAAAGAACATGTAACAGAATGTTAGATTTCTTCTGTTAGATGAAAAACACAATGCTCCTTGTTATTATATAGTATGAGTAAAATTCTAGAGGCTACATGAAATCCTGACATTGCCACTTCCAAGGTGCATGACAATGTGCAAGTTACTTTATTTTCTGGGCCTCAATTTCCTCAACTGGAAAACTGGGATAATGAGTACTATTTTTCTCATGTAGTTGTTGTGATGAGACATACACGTACTACTTAAAATACGGTCTGATACGAAGTGATCTCCCAAAAAATATATGTGTGTCTGTACTGTAACTATGTATAGATCTATGTGATGAATGTAACAAATAAAATACATTTATCACTTTAAAAAAAAATTTTTTTTTTGAGATGGAGTCTTGCTTTGTAGTTCAGGCTGACCTAGAACTCACTATGTAGCCCAGGCTGGCTTTGAACTACAAGCAATTCTCCTGCCTCAGCATCCCAAGTGCTGGGATTACAAGCATGAGCAACCACATTCAGCTCTACAGAACACATTTGAAGAAGCACAAAGAAAATAATTTAAAGATAACATTCCAAAACTCCATTAATGGTTATATAAAATTGGTAGTAATACCAGGAGTTTTTCTCTTTCCCATATTTCAAAATGTGACTAATAAAATTTTAATAAAAAAAAGCAACGGAACCCTCTACCAGTTCCCTCAGTAAGAAGGTAATGTAAGAAAAAAACAGAGACAAGAGGGTTGAGCTCCCATCTGCCTAGAGGAGACCTGCAGCAAGGCCCACGGTGAATGACCACGGCAAGATGACAGCAGTGAAATGACTGTGGCCTGGGGCCAGCCCTCTCTTTATAGTCTGGGAACCCTAATTTCCCAGCATTATTAGCATTATTAGAGATAAACTGGCAGAAAGGTCCTTTCATCCTATGGCTGCTCATATAGTTAAAGAAAAAGGTTACAACTCAGAAAAGCATAGACAAAACCATGAGAAAATGAAACGGAGCTCCATGACACAAGCCAAGCAGTTTCCTGGTGACTGAAGGAGCGGAGACCCGGAGACGGCTTGCTACAGGGCAGATGAATGGAAAGGTGGTGCAGGACAAGCAGGACAGTCAGAGACCCGGAAACGCACGGAGCAGGATCCCAGGCAGCAGAGCACAAAGGAGATACATGCAGGAGTCACAAGGGGCCAGTCTGGGTGAGCCCAGAGGAGGCAAATGGGAGTCCCCAAAGGTTTAAGGTGGGAGAACAGCGAACCACAGTTTTGTGAGAAAAACTGCCACCATACCATGATGAGCTCACCTGTGAGCAAAATTATATCTCCAAGAAATACGGTAAGTGCCCAGAATGCCTTGGTCCTCCACAGCACCACCCTCTTCTTCATTTCGGATTGATCGATGACTGTAATTGTTGCTAAAGGCACCTTGGAGCCAGAATTTGGTCCAGATTTTATGTTTACTTCTTTCACATGACACGGAGCTAGCACCATAACTAAACAATTATACTTGTGGCTTTTAGAATCACAATGCTTTATTAATGACAGCTTTTTAATACCCTTAAATCCAGGCACAATCCTCTGGCACTCTGCTCGGGCAGAATCTCTTGCATTAGGACAGGGTATCATTTTCTGAGAGGCTGGGGGGACCTCAGACAGAGCTTTAGAAAGGCCCGAGGTATCTTCGGAGGGCTGACTGCTTCTAGCAGGAGTTCCGTGAAAGGCGTTTGGTTGGGAGCACAGTATTCCTGAGCTACACAACTCAATACGTATCTCACTTGGTGCCAGTTCACCTTCACAATTGAACAGTTCTTGAGATCCTGCATTTCCTTTCAGGACTTTTCTAGGGTTTATATGAATGTTGCTACTTTCTGCTTCAGAGTGGCCAGGACTAAAAAGTTCTAGGGAATAAGCTTGGGTTTGTCCACTTTCATTTCCTTCCACAAAATCTTCATTAGGCCGAATCAAATCATCCTCAGTCATTCTTACTTCTCCAGACCCTGACTTTGGTTCAGTCTCCATGCTTACGGTTCCTGTATTTTTGGACTTCTGCCTTTGCGACTTCCTCTGAGCTAAGAAAGCAACTTGGCTGCAGGTTATGATGCTGAGAAATTCAGTGTCCACAGAGACGTTAGGGCTGGAGCCCTTCCTTACTGCTCCTGCAGGCCCTGGCTCACCCAGTGCAACAGAGGAGAATGATTCCGGACGCTGGCTCCGTGTTTCCTGGTATTCCCTCAGCATACACTTTGTCTCTATAGCTTCCGGCCCTGCACTGATGTGTCCAGTGCTAGAGACCAAATCCAACACAGCTGCACATTTGGGGCCTAAATGAAAGGACTCTGTCTCACAGTTTTGACCCCATGTACTTGACTCATTTTCAGGCTGTTCATCTGTGGTTTTACTTTCACACTGAAGCTTCTGATGTTTTCTTTCTTTAGGGAAATGCTGGGTTCTGTCCTTTAATCCCTTGAGTTGTACACTAGAGGTCGGCACAGCACTCAGGCCTGAGGAGAGAATCTTCCAGGGTTTTCCATCCTGTGTTTCCGAAGCAGAATGCAGACAGCCAGGTCTCCCGTGAACAGAGCTCAAGAGATCTGGGTCACCTGCCCCTTCCAGGATGTGACAGTCTTTCAGATTCCCAGGTGTGTGGCTTTCTTCCCGCACCTGCGAAGCATGTTGATCATACAACAGGTGGATTTCCTCCCAGCGGTCAGCTGTGGACATTAAAGCTGCTCCCTGTAATCCTGCCATTTTCAGGGGACCGACTGGAGCACCCCAAAAAATGTGGACTTGAGATTTTCCACTCATAATTTCTGATAAAAATGAAAAGTCTCTAATTAGATTTTTGTTAGATTTTTAAAAACTAATATTAACTTAATAAGGAACAAAAGAAAATGTAATACAAACTATGAACCAAAAGCAAAAGAGGTGATTTACTTTGGTATGCCATTTAAAGCACTTATAAACACACAAGAAATCATAAAGGTAATCAATATAGTCACAAAAAATAACTTCACCTAAAGACTCTTTCAGAGAAATAAAGCTAAGGATACTAGCATCAAACAGATAAATACATTTTTAGTACACTCATTTCTTGTGTTGCAAAATCTTGCCCCTTAGATCACAAGTAAAAAATAAACACAAAATAAAAATAATAAATCACAAGTTAGCTAACGGGGGAGGGGAAAGCATTCATTTAATAGATTACAGTCACCATTAA
>RJWM01028902.1:0-15495 GCA_004363535.1 Dasyprocta punctata | reverse complement strand
CTGAGCCAAACTCCCAGCCCTGGTTTTTTGAGGCAGGGTCACACTATGTAGCTCAGACCAGCCTTATGCTCGAGTTATAGCCCAAGCCAGCCTGGAACTCACAATGCTCCTCCTACCTCACCTTCCCGAGTCCTGGGATTAAAGGCGTGCGCCACCATGCCCGGCTCAGCCCTAGTTTTTTGAGGCAGGGTCGCACTATGTAACTCAGGTCGGCCTTGTGCTCATGTTGTAGCCCTGGGCAACAATTTTGAAGAGGCATTATGCAAGCGATAGTTGATTTCCTATTCTCTTGTTTTGAAGTTCTATATCACTTTCACTGTTTTATTTATTTTTATTTTTATTTATTTATTTTTTGCAACACTGAGGATCGAACTCACAACCTCATGCCTGACAGGCGCTTAAGTCACTGAGCCAAACTCCCAGCCCTGGTTTTTTGAGGCAGGGTCGCACTATGTAGCTCAGGCCTGCCTTTGCCTCGCGTTGTAGCCCAAGCCGGCCTCCAACTCACAATGCTCCTCCCTGAGTGCTGGGATTAAAGGCGTGTGCCACCACGCCTGGCTTCACTGTTTTATTTTGATTGGCTTTATTCTGTCTCATTTTGTTTGCTTTTTTAACTTTAAACTAAAAAAAATATTCTAAACAAATGAATACCAGTCAATTAAGTTGAAGATATAATTTAAAACCTACCAACAAAGAAATGGTGAATCACTGATGGATTCACTACTGAATTCTGAAAGAAATTTAAAGAAGACCTAATGCTGCTATCTCTCAAACACTTCAATAAAATTGAAAGGAAAATAAAACTCAGAAAATTTTCCTTGGAAACAAGCATTACTATCATAACAAAACTAGAGAAGGATACAACCAGTAAGAAAACTACAAGGCAAACTCCCTAAGAAATGGAGATGCAGGTGCCATAGTTTGGGTGTGTACCCTGGCTAGCTAGCTGCACAGGTCCTGGAGGAGCTTAATCCCACCCAGCCAAGAGTGACACCCCAGCACCATAATTCAGATGTGTGCCCTGGAGGATGTGGGTCCTTGAGGACCCAAGCTCTGCCTAGCCCAGCATCCCAATACAATCCACCAAAGGAGCACCTGGCCAGCTGTGCCACTCCTTGATACTAAGACCCACTCAACCCAGCCCAGAACCCCACAGACATTCAACAGGAGGGTGCCCTGGCTATCTGTGTTTCCTCAAGTTTCTAAGCTACCCCAAACAAAGCACAAGGCCCCGGTACCATATATCAGGAAAGCACCCAGGCTAGGTGCACAGTTCCCTGAAGTTCCAAGCTTTGCCTGGCCCAGCAAAAGGCCCTGGCATCATACTTCAGGGGTGCACCCTGGCTAGTCACATGGGTTCCAGGGGAGCCAAGATCTGCCCAGCGCAGCACAAGGTCACAGCGCCAAACTTCGGATGTGCACCCCAGCCAGGTGCACAAGTCCTGGAGGTTCCAAGCTCCACCTAGCCCAGGGAAAGCCCCTGTGCCATACTTCAGCAGTGAACTCTGGCTAGCTGTGAAAGGCCTAGAGTAGCCAAGACCCACCCAGCCCAGTGCAAGGCCCTGACCATATACTTCAGGGATGCACCCCAACCAATCCTATGGGTTCCAGAGGTTCTGAGTTCTGCCCAACCCAGTACAATGCTCTGGTGCCATCCATTTGGGGAGCCTCCTAGTGAGTCTCATAGGACTTGGAGGAGCCAAGATCCACCCAGTCTAGCACATCACCCAGGCATTACCTGTGGAGTGCCCCAGGGAGAAGTACAGTCCAGAACAGATCCACCCAGATATCTGCTGCCATCAGAGAGGAACCCTAGTGAGCCAACGGGGGGCACAAAGCCCATCCATCGTTTTTCCATCACCCTGGGAACCCCAGCACATAGGAACCCAGGTGCCTGGCCCACCCATTTACACTGCAGGTCAGTCAGTCAGTGAGGGAAGTGCATTGGTCCTAATCAGCTCATCTGCAGGAACCTAGGAAAATGGCAAAATGAAAGACCGAAATACAGGCTCAGACCTCCAGCGTGCCGAGAACAAGCCCAGGAGACAGTGACATGGAAGGTAATGGAAATTGCACAACTAAAATTCCTGAAATAATAGTAACTAAAGAAAATAACAAAAAACAATCCCATGAAACTACCGAGGAAATCAAATCAGAAATAATCTCAAGTAAAAATGGAAATAACAAACATTATGAAAGAAATACTAAGCACATCAGGAAGAGACAGATTTTAAAAAATGGAGAGGTATAAGAAAATGATGGAAACCTTGAGTGAACAATACAGGAAAGAATTAGAATACATGAAACTGATTCAAAGAAATATTTCGGAAATTAAAATTTCTATTGGAAGCTAGCAAAATCATCAAGTGAACCTGAAGATAGACTCTCAGACCTTGAAGGCAGAATGGAAGCTAATTACCTCAAAAAGGAAGATCTCTTAAAATTGACAAGGAACCAGGAAACGACAATTCAACAACTACAAGATGATGCAAGGAAAAACAATATAATTCTGATAAGTATCAGTGAAAAAGCATGAGTCAACACAAGTGATATAAAAAGATTATTTGCAGCAATAACAGCAGAAAATTTTCCAACCATAAGAACCTGACATTCAGATAAGTCAGGCATATAGAACTTCAATTAGCCACAACCAAAATAAACTTACACCCAGACATACAATAATTAAGATCCCAGAAATTCAGCAGAAAAATCAAATACTAACAGCTCTCAGAGAAAAGAAACAGACTGCCTCTCAAGGAAAGCCCATCAAAATCATGGCGGACTTCTCAACTAAAACAACCCACCAAGACTAGAACAGCTTGAAGTGTAATATCTCAAGTCCTGAAAGAAAACAACTTCCAACTCAGATTGGTGTAGCCTGCAAAACTATCCTTCTAAATTGATGCAGAAATCAAATGTTTTCATGACAGACAACTAAAGAAATTCATGACCACCAAACCAACACTCCAAAGGTAATGAAAGATTCTATAGAAAGTGATAAAAATGACTACAATGCCAAGAACAACAGCAGAAAGAGACCATCAAGCATGGCAAGCACTTGGCGAAAAAGACAAGAAACAATAACAGGGAGCCGGGCGTGGTGGCGCACGCCTTTAATCCCAGCACTCGGGAGGCTGAGGTAGGCGGAGCGTTGTGAGTTCGAGGCCGGCTTGGGCTACAACGCGAGCACAAGGCCGGCCTGAGCTACATAGTGTGACCCTGCCTCAAAAAACCAGGGCCGGGAGTTTGGCTCAGTGGCTTAAGCGCCTGCCCTGGCAGGCACGAGGTTGTGAGTTCAATCCCTGGTGCCGCAAAAAAAAAAAAAAAAAAAAAAAAAAAAAAAAAAAAAAAAAAAAAAAAGAAAAAAGAAAAAAGACAATTCATAGACTGAAAGTCAAAGGATGCAAAGCAATATTCCATGTAACAGGAAACCAGAAAAAGAAGGGGTAGCTATTCTATTTGCAGATGATATGAACTTCAAACCAAAAATGATAAAAGAGATAAAGGTCACTACATAGTTGTCAGGGAGAAACTTCAAGAGAAAGATAACAATCATGAATACCTATGCACAAAATATGGTAGCACCTAACTATATCAGACAAAAACTAATAGGCATGAAAAATCAAATAAGCAATAACACAATTGTAACAGGAGACTTCAACATTCTACTGTCAAAAAGACACAGATCAACTAGACAAAAAAACAACTGAGATAACAGAACTGAAACAAACTTGTGAACAAATGGATTTAGTAGATGTGCACAGAGTGGTCCACCCAATAATATCACGATACACATTCTTCTCAGTCACCCATGGGTCACTCTCTAAAATAGACCCTTTACTATCCCAGAGAACATGCTTAAGTAAACACAAAGGAAGTGGAATTATCTCTTGCATATTATCTCACCATAGTGCAATAAAATAGGAAATTTATGACAAAAAACCCCACAAAATCTCCACAAATAAATGGAAATTAAATAACACTCTCATAACAACCAATGGGTCACAGAAAAAAATTAAAGAAGAAATTATACAGTATCTACAATTAAATGAAAATGCAAATACAACTTACTAGAACCTGTCAGACACAATGAAAGCAGTCCTTAGAGGAAAATTTATACAGGTGAATTCTGACATCAGAAAAATGGAACAAATAAAAATAAACAACTTAATGCTGCATGTCAACTTCTAGAAAAAGAATAGCAAGTCAAGCCCAAAGTCCAAACAAGGAAATTATATAGACAAGAAATTGATGCAATTGAGACTAAGAAAACAATACAAAGAATTAATAAATCGAAGATGGCTCATTGAAAGAATAAATAAAATTGATAAAACACTACACAAACTTTTCAAAAAGAGGAAAGTAAAAACTCAGATCCATGCAATAAGGGCCAAATCACTACAGATCCAGTGGAAACTTAGAAGATCGTTAATACCTATTTTAAAAATCTATACCGTCATAGGATAGAAAATACAGAAGAAATGGAGAAATTCCTGGAAACATATGAATTACCAAAAATGGAGCAAGAACATATAAAAATCCTCAATAAATCAATATCAGTTAATGGAATTTGAAAATGTAATTAAAAACTTAACAACAGGGGCTAGGAATTTAACTCAGTGGCACAAGCACCTGCCTAGAAAGCATAAGGTCGTCAGTTTGATCCCCGTACCAAAAAAAACAAAACAAAAGAAAAAACCAAACTATCAAAAACTTATCAATAACATAAAAAAAGAAAAAGAAAGGATAAAGAGCCCAGATCCTGATGAATTCACAACTGAATTCTACAAGAAATTTGGGTAAGATTTAACTCCAGTACTCCTCACATTCTTTAATGGAATTGAAAGGGAAGCAATTCTCCCTAACTCATTCCTGGAGGGAAGAATTACCCTGATACCAAAACCAAACACCTGATCAAAAACAGAATTATAGGCCAATCTGCCTAATGAACATACATACAAAAATCCATGATAAAATAATAGCCAACAGAATGCAGAAAATCATTAAGAAGACTGTAAACCATGATTAAGTGGAATTCAACCCAGGAATGCAGGGATGGTTCAACATATGCAAATGAACAAATGTAATACACTTTAATAGAGCCAAAGACAAAAAAATCACAGGATCATCTGAATAGATGCAGAAAACGCTTTTAATAAAACCCAACACTCAATTATGGTAAAAATCCTACAGAAAATCAGAATAGATGATCTTTAGCTAAATCCGATAAAAGCCATTTATGACAACTGATACTCAACATAACACTAAATGGACAAAAACTGAAAGCTTTCACTTTAAAATCAAGAAGACAAGGGGTCTTACTCAATATAGTTCTGGAAACATTAGCCAGAGTAATTACACAAAAGAGAGAGACAAAACAAATAAGGATAGGAAAGGAAGAAGCTAAATTATCAGTATGTGTAGATGATACACTGCTCTACATAGAAGTCATTGAAAACTCCAACTGAATTCTAGGCATAATAAGCAAATTTAGAGCCGGGCGTGATGGCGCACGCCTTTAATCCCAGCACTCGAGAGGCTGAGGTAGGAGGAGCATTGTGAGTTCGAGGCCGGCCTGGGCTACAACGCGAGCACAAGGCCAGCCTGAGCTACACAGTGTGACCCTGCCTCAAAACACCAGGACTGGGAGTTTGCCTTAGTGGTTTAAGCGCCTGCCCTGGCAGGCGTGAGGTTGTGAGTTCAATCCACAGTACCGCAAAAAAAAAAAAAAAAAAAAAAAAAAAAAAAAAAAAAAAAAAGCAAATTTAGTAGTGTAGCTGGGCAAAAAAATCAACACTCAAAAGTCAATACCATTCCTGTACACAAACAATAAATTCACTGAGAGAGAAATTAGGGAATCCACACCCTTCACAATAACATCCAAAAAAATGAAATACTTAGGAATCAATCTAACAAAGGAAGGAAAAGATTTATACATTGAAAATTATAGTACTCTCAAAAAGGAAATCAAACAGGAATTCAGAAAATGAAACGATATCCCTTGCTCATGGAAAGGAAGAAGCAACATATTGAAAATGACCATACTCCCTAAACCGTTGGGCAGATTTAATGTAATCTCGACCAAAATACTATTTTGATCAAGCATACCTCCCAAATTCAGGAAAAAAAGTTCCAAAACTTCATTTGGAACCAGAATAGACTTTGAACCGCAAAGGCAATTCCAGGCAGCAAAAGCAAGGTAGGAGGCATCACAATCCCTGACTTGAAATCGTACTACAAAGCTGCTATAACGAAGTGAGCACTGTATAGCCAGGCATGGTGGTGCATGCCTTTAATCCCAGCACTCGGGAGGCTGAGGCAGGAGGAGCATTGTGAGTTCAAGGCCAGCTTGGGCTACAAAGTAATCACAAAGTCTGCCTAAACTACAGAATGTGACCCTGTCTCAAAAACTAGGGCTGGGATTTTGGCCCAGTGACTTAAGCACCTGCCTGCCAGGCACCAGGTTGTGAGTTTGATTCCTGATGCCACAAGAGAGAGAGAGAGAGAGAGAGAGAGAGAGAGAGAGAGAGAGAGAGAGAGAGCGCATTGTACTGGAAAATAAACAGAAACAATGGAACAGAACACAAGATACACACACTACTACAAACACACTCAGCCACCTTATCTTCAACAAAGGGGGCAGACATGCCCCCTGGAGGACAGACAGCCTCCTTAGTGGGTGGTGCTGGAAACACTGGCAAAGTGCACTTCTGAATGTGTCTTGTGGACTCTTCTAGAGAAACTGACACGAGTTAAAGATCCAAGTGGGAGAAAATGGTTGTGAGAAAAACAGGTGACTTCTACAAAGTCGAGACTTTAGTGAACCAAAGATGTGAGGAAAGGCTTCAGAATGCTTGACTTTTCTTAAAATGGTGTGATTTATTGAGTCACAAAATGAATACATTTCAAGGCATCTCTATTTTTGAGTGTGATTTCTGGAAATCTATTAACATATATTGACATCAAATTTATATTTTTCTACAGGTCTCATCTCCATAAGTAATTTTCAAAGCATTTTCAAAATAGTTGCTTACATACATACAATTTCTCTTTATAGTGATGACTTTCACTTATTTGACCATACCCATGTACACTGAATGCTTCCTCCCCCTGCATACTCAGGCTTTGGCCAAAATGAGACATTATTCTGAAGGTTAGCATCTCTGTGAACAGAATTTTTTCCTGACACTTCTTATACGTAGTTACTCCCCAGTGTGAAGGTAATTTTACATTTATAAATTGAAAATCTTACAGGAACTCTTATCCACATTGTCTACATACATAGTGTTTCTGCCTTGTGTGCATAATTTCCTGTATTTGATAGCATTTTTGTGCACTGAAAGCTTTCCTCCATTGTTCAAATGCAGAGGGTCACTTCCCTATGCAAATTATTTCCTGTTTTTGACAATCACCTTGGTGTTGCAAAGATTTACCATATTGTTACATGAATAAGGTTTCTCCACATCGTGAATTGTTTGTTGTCCGTGCAAACTAAAATTTGGGCTGATATTTTACATTGCCTAGATACATAGGGCTTCTCCCAAGTGTGAATACTTGCACGTGCAAGGACATTTTAGCTGAAAGAGTTTCTGCAGTGCTTACCTACATAAGCTTTCTCCCTGATGTGGGATCTTCTATGTTTAGAAAACGTTCACTTAGCAGCAAACCCTTTTCCACAGTTAGTGCATATGCAGGGTTTCTTCCCAATGTGAACTCTTTCATAACTGTGACAGCCACTGCACCCAGTGGATGCTTTCTCACATTGCTTAGATGCACAGGGTTTCACCCCAGTGTGAGTTCTTTGATGTATTTGCAACCTACTATTTTGGCTGAACTTTTTTTAATTTATTTTTATTTTTTTTGGTACCAGGGATGGAACTCACAACTTCACACCTGCCAGGCAGGCACTTAGGCCACTGAGCTAAATCCCTGGCCCTATTTTTTGAGACAGGGGCTCCCTATGCAATTCAGGCTGGCCTTGAACTCACTTTGCAGCCCAGGATGGTCTCAAACTCACAATGATCCTTCTGCCTCAGCCTCCTGAGTGCTAGGGTTAAAGGCATGTATCACCATGCCCAACTGAAAGATTTTGCATTATTAACATACAAAGGATTTCTCCCCAGTGTGAGTTCTTTCATGTCTCTGACAGTGACTGAGTCTGCTGAATGCTTTCCCACATTGCTTACATACATTGTGTTTCTCCCTACTGTGGGTTCTTCTTTGTCTAGACAATGTAGGTGTAGAAGCAAATTCTTTTCCACATTTGTCCCATACATAACGTTTCTTCCCAGTGTGAGTTCTTTCATGATATCGATAGGTATTGGGTGCCTTGAATGCTTTCCCACATTGCTTACATACATAGGGTCTCTCCCCAGTGTGAATTATTTCATGAATTTGACAGCTATTGCTTACCCTGAATGCTTTCCCACAGTGCTTACATACATACGGTTTCTCCCCAGTGTGAATTCTCTCATGAACATAACAGCTACTGTATGCTGTGAATGCTTTCCCACAATGCTTACATACATAGGGTTTCTCCCCAGTGTGAATTCTTTGATGTATTTGCAAGTAACGCATTTGCCTGAAAGATTTCCCACATTGCTTACATACATAGGGTTTTACCCCAGTGTGAACTGTTTGATGTACTTGCAAGATACTATTTTGCATAAAAGATTTTCCACATTGTTCACATTTATACGGTTTGTCTCCAGTGTGAGTTCTTTCATGTCTCTGACAGTGACTGGGGCTGCTGAATGCTTTCCCACATTGCTTACATACATACTGTTTCTCCCCAGTGTGGGATCTTCTATGTCTAGACGATGTAGTTGTAGAAGCAAATTCTTTTCTACATTTCTCCCATACATAAGGTTTCTCCCCAGTGTGAATTCTTTCATGACGTTTACAGTTACTGGCTGCCGTGAATGCTTTCCCACATTGTTTACATACATAGGGTTTCTCACCAGTGTGAATACTTTGATGTCTTTGCAAGTAACGATTTTGGTTGAAAGATTTCCCACATTGCTTACATACATAGGGTTTCTCCCCAGGGTGGATACTTCTATGTTCAGACAACAGAGATGCAGAAGCAAATGCTTTTCCACATTTTTTGCACACATAACTTTTTTCCCCAGTGTGAGTTCTTTCATGCTTTTGACAGGTACTGCGTGTAGTGAATGCTTTCCCACAATGCTTACATGGATATGGTTTCTCCCCAGTGTGAATTCTTTCATGAGTTTGACAGCTATCACTTCTACTGAATGCTTTCCCACAATGCTTACATGGATATGGTTTCTCCCCAGTGTGAATTCTTTCATGATTTTGACAGCTAACACGTATACTGAATGCTTTCCCACAATGTTTACATGGATAGGGTTTCTCCCCAGTGTGAATTCTGTGATGTATTTGCAACTTCCAATTTTGGCTAAAAGATTTCCCACATTGTTCACATACATAGGCTTTCTTCCCAGTGGGAATGCTTTCATTACTTTGATGCTGACTATGTATGCTGAGTGCTTTCCCAGATTGCTTGCATACATATGGCTGTTTCCCATTGCAATTATTTTTATGTTTTTGAAAGCAATTACTAAGACCTAATGCTTTTACACTTTGCTCAGTAACATCAGGTTTCCCACAAGTATGTCTTCTATCATAATTTTCAATATGGTATGAAGAAATAGAACTATTCTCACAGTGTTTGTGTAAATATCTACTCCTCAAACTGTGATTTCTTTTCTGGATTTGCACACTGTTAGGTGTTGTGCAGTCTTTCACACTTTTCTTACCTACAAAGGTTTTCTGCCCAGAGTGACTTTGCTCACTAAGATCAGGGTTGGCCTCCCCACATTGCCCATATTGATAGGAAATCTCTCCAGTCTTTCCCATTTCATTCTTCTGAAAGGACTGGAAATCACAGCAGGACTCTCCATTATCATTACATTTATACTGTTGCTCTTCAAATCTCAAATAACTGTCCTCATTACATCTGTAAAGGAATGCAAAGAAAGATTATCAATCACAATGAAAAGGTCTCCAAATTAACAATTGCCACTTACAATGACACGTTTGTTTGATGCCTGCTAAGAAATTTTGATGATGAACTGACTCACTGCCCTGCAGGACATCTTTGAAAGTACTATTTATTCACTCTATAAAGGATGGTTTTCATTTGTGCATTTGAAATTGGTATATGATTCCAATACATAATATCATTTTAGATGACTGGTACAAATGAGTATCAAATATTGATTACTTTATAGGTCTTCAGTTCTTCCCTCTCCCACTTCTCTATTTAGCCTGATCACCTTTCTCATCTACAGAAAGTTAGGATTTCTTCTCTCATATCACCTCTCCTTACTTTTACTTCTCAAATATACTTTTATTTTCTCAAGTCGGGCGTGGTGGCACATGCCTTTAATCCCAGCACTCGGGAGGCTGAGGTAGGAGGAGCATTGTGAGTTCCAGGCCAGCTTGGGCTACAAGCGAGCACAAGGCCGGCCTGAGCTACACAGTGCGACCCTGCCTCAAAAAACCAGGGCTGGGAGTTTGGCTCAGTGACTTAAGTGCCTGTCTGTCAGGCGCGAGGTTGTGAGTTCCATCCCCGGTGCCGGGGGCGGGGGGAAGCAAAAGCTTTTATTTTCTCATTTAAGAGAAAGCCTGTGATATTTCCATTTCTGTGTCTCATTTATTTCACTTAACATTATGGGATAGAAGTACAACTATCCTTTGTTTTTTTGGCCAATATCGGAATTGTTCTTTGCACAGCATATTTTTGAGTGACGATATGTATTTTTTTTTTAATTTTTAAATTTTAAACAAAAGGAAAGTAAGAAACCAAAGCAAAACTATTAGGAGAGTAACAATAACCAGTACATTGCATATTATTATATTCACAGAAATTATTTAGAATAAAAGATATAGACATGAGACATTGTCCAGAAAATTATTGGCACAAATTTTTGCCTCAATGAATCAAGAGAAACCACCTATATTACTATCTTTTTTGTTATGATTGCTGTTATTTTCAAATAAACATTTTGCATTAAAAATGAAATCTGAAGACCCTGTGAAAACTATTTGTCACTCGTTTCTTTTTCTTGAACTGTCTTAAGTTTTTTTGTTTGTTTTGTTTTGTTTTGTTTGCAGCACCAGGGATTGAACTCACAACCTTGTGCCTGCCTGACAGGCACGTAAGCCGCTGAGCCAAACTCCCGGCCCTGGTTTTTTGAGGCAGGGTCGCACTGTGTAGCACAGGCTGGCCTTGCACTCATGTTGTAGCCCAAGCCGGCCTCGAACTCACAACACCCCTCCTACCTCAGCCTCCTGAGTGCTGGGATTCAAGGCGTGCGCCACCACGCCTGGCTGTTTTAACTAATTTTTTATATACCCAGATTTTCTTTCAGTTCACACAAGTGCAACAATGCGATGTTTAGATATGTGTGACGTTTTTGGTTCACTAAGTACTTTTTCAAAGCACATCCATTTAACAGTGAAAATGTCTAGTTTACCACCCTTTATAGCTGAGTAGTATTTCATTATGTAAAAATACCACATCTTTTTTATCCATTTCCCAGTCATGGGGAATTTAGGTTGTTTCCAAGACTTAGCTATTATGAACTGGGTAGCTATAACCATAGGTGCACATACATCACTGTGGTAGGATGTTTTTAATTCTTTCAGATAGACACCAGAAGTGGAATAGCTGGGTCAAATGGGACCTGCAATCCTAGCTTTCTGAGGAATCTCCACACTGATTTCCACAGTGGTTGCACCAGCCTGCATTCCCACCAACAGTGGAGAAGAGTTCCTTTTTCTCCACAGCCCCTCCAGCACTTGTTATTGGTTGATTTCTTAATACTAGCCATTCTTTCTGGGGTTAGATGAAATTTCAATGTCATTTTCATTTGCATCTCTTGAATGGCCAGTGCTGTTGAGCATTTTTTCACAGATTTATTTGCCCTTTGTACTTCTTCATCTGAGAAGTGTGTGTTCATCTCAGATGCCCATTTTTGGATTGGGTCTTTAAATCTTGGAGGACTGATTTTTTTAAGTTCTTTATACATTTTCAATATTAATCCTTTATCTGAGGGACAGCTGGCAAACAATTTCTCCCAGGTTGTGGGTAGTCTCTTTACACCGTTGGTGGTTTTTCTTGCTGTGCAAAGTTTTTCAGGAGGATGAGATCCCATTTGTTGATTCTTTGTGATAGTTCCTGTGCAATATGGCTTTTATTCATAAAGTCTTTGCCCACACCAGTGTCTTCAAGAGTTTTGCTTACTCTATCTTCCAGCAGATTTAACGTTTATGTTTTAATGTTGAGATCTTTAATCCATTTAGACTTTAACTTACTACATGGTGAAAAATATGGTTCCAATCTTAATCTTCGACATGTGGAAAGCCAGTTTTTCCAACACCACTTATTAAAGAGGCTATCTTTCTTCCAGTGAATGTGTCTGGCACTTTTGTCAAAGATAACATAGCTTAGTGTATCTGGAGTAGTTTCTGGATCTTCTAATCTATTCCATTGATCCTCGGTTCTGTTTTTTGCCAGTACTACACTGATTTTATCACAGTAGCTTTATAGTACAATTTCAGGTCAGGAATTGTGATGCCCCGTCTTGTGTTCGTTGCCCAGGATAACCGTTGCTATTCCACATCTCTTCTTGTTCCCGGTGAATTTTAGGATTGTTTTCTCTAATTCTGTAAGATGTGTTAATGGTATTTTGATTGACATTGCATTGAATCTGTATAACAATTTTGGAAGTATGGCCATTTTGATGATATTGATTATTCCTAGCCAAGAACATGGACTAACTCTCCACCTTCTAATATCTTCTTTAAGCTTCTTTATCAGAGTACTGTAGTTTTCAGTATAAAGATCTTTTACATCTTTCATTATATTGAGTCCTAAATATTTCATTTTTTTTGGATGCTATTATAAAAGGTATTGTTTCCCTAATTTCTCTCTCAGTGAAATTGTCATTTGTGTACAAGAATTCTATTGATTTTTGAGTATTAACTTAGTAACCAGCTACATTGCTAAATCTGGTTATTAAATCTAAAAGTCAGCCGGGCGTGGTGGTGCAGGCCTTTAATCCCAGCACTCGGGAGGCTGAGGTAGGTGGAGCATTGTGAGTTCGAGGCCGGCTTGGGCTACAACGCGGCGCAAGGCTGGCCTGAGCTACAGAGTGCGACCCTGCCTCAAAAAACCAGGGCTGGGAGTTTGGCTCAGTGGCTTAAGCGCCTGCCCTGGCAGGCTCGAGGTTGTGAGTTCAATCCCCAGTGCTGCAAAAAATAAATAAATAAATAAATAAATAAATACATAAATCTAAAAGTCTCTTGGTGGACTTTTTGGGATCTTCTAGGTAAAATATCATCTCATCTGCAAATAATGCTGGCTTAACTTCTTCCTTTCCTATCTTTATTCCTTTTCTTTCTTTCTCCTGTCTAATTGCTCTGACTAAAGTTTTCAGAACTATGTTGAATGAGAGTAGAGAAAGTGAACATCCTTGTCTTGTTCCTGCTTTTAGAGTGAAAGCTTTCAGTTTTTGTTCATTTAGTATGATGTTAACCATTGCTTTGTCATAGGTAGCTTTTATCGGATTGAGATAGAGACCATCTATTCCAACTTTCTGTACAGCGTTTTTTATTTATTTTTTTTTTTGGCACCGAGGATTGAACTCACAACCTCACGCCTGCCTGACAGGTGCGTAAGCTGCTGAGCCAAACTTCCGGCCCTGGTTTTTTGAGGCAGAGTTGCACTGTGTAGCTCAGGCCGTCCTTGCACTCGCGTTGTAGCCCAAGCCGGCCTGGAACTCACAACGCTCCACCTACCTCAGCCTCCCGAGTGCTGGGATTAAAGGTGTGCGCCACCGCGCCCAACTTCTGTACAGTTTTTATCATGAATAGGTGCTGAACTTTGTCAAAAGTTTTTTCTGTATCAATTGAGATAATCATATGATTATCCTTGGTTCTATTAATATGATGTATTACATTTATGGATTTATGTATGTTGAGCCATCCCTGCATCCCTGGGATGAATCCCACTTGATCATGGTGTACAATCTTTTTGATGATTTGCTGCAATCTATTTGCCAGTATCTTATTAAGAATATTTGTATCAATGTTCATTAGGGAGATTGGCCTGTAATTCTCTTTCTTAGTTGGATCTTTCTCTGGTTTTGGAATTAGAGTAATGCTTGTTTCCAGGAATGAATTTAGGAGTATTGCTTCCCTTTCAATTTCATTAAAGTCTGAGAAGTAGTGGTGTTATGTCTTCACTAAATGTGATGAGATTCAAACAGAGATCTTAGACTGAATTATATTTTTCAATTTATTATTTCTAATTTTAAGAGAAATTCTTAGTGACCATGAACTTGCTCAGGCTGAGCTCCAAGTTGTCATCCTGCCAACTCAGCCTCCCAGAGTGCTGGGATTGCAAGAATGCACCACCATACTGAGCCAACCCCACATTTTGTTTATGCAGGCATCCAGTAATGGGCATCTGGGCTCTTCCCAGAGACTAGCTATCAACACACTGCATGGAAATCTAACATTTGGTGATTTTAATGTACTTCACAACAGAAAGAGAATCATCAAGTGTAATGACACAGGAAAATTATCTCAACACTCGGAAGGCAGAGACAGGAGGATCACTCTGCTTTTAAGGCCAACTTGGACTATGATATGAAATCATGACTCAAAAGGCCAAAAAAAATTTTTATAACTTATGAGGCCTATGTATATTAATTATCATCATGTTTCTATTTTACATATACAGCAACATTGTATAAGGAATTTGAAACATGAACAGCTCAATATTCTTTTTTTGTTATTTAAGAGAAAAAAAGACACATATAAGAAAGACAAAAAGCAAAAGAGACAAACAAATGACTAGAGTGAATGCACAACAGTAACATTACAGGCTTACAAAACAGGATGATAGAAACTTGACAATGGTTGCAATACTGTATATCGTTAGCTTCAAAATGGTTGTTTAGCTCAATATTCTATAGCATGTGTTCAAAGTACTTATTGTGACTACACTAGCATTCATTTGCATTTTGAATTCTATTTCTATGTGAAAAATTTCCTAGATCATGAATGTGTCATATTCACATGTATACATAGATGGATATGTTGAAAATGAGCTTCTGTCAAAATTCACAATTTACTCATTTCATATATGTCTGTATACAATATGTAATCTCATACATTTCCCTGGCATTCATCATGAAGGAATTTTTCAGACTGACATAGCAGGTAGTATCATTTCTTGCACAGTGTCAGTACTGACTCAGTTTCCTATCTTCCAATATTTTTCTGTGGATTGACATAATACAAAATGAACCCGAATGCATCTCTGGGTATTTTTGTGAGGTTAAATAAATTGGAACATGGTCTCATTTCTTCAGGTTTCTTGACGGTAATACTTTGCTCACACACTGACTCCTGAGGAATATTCCCTTTTCCTTGTAAGTGAAAATTACCTTAGGCTTC
>RJWM01028901.1:0-25069 GCA_004363535.1 Dasyprocta punctata | reverse complement strand
TTTTTTGCGGCACCGGGGATTGAACTCACAACCTCGCACCTGCCAGACAGGTGCTTGAGCCACTGAGCCAAACTCCCAGCCCTGGTTTTTTGAGGCAGGGTTGCACTATGTAGCTCAGGCCAGCCTTGCGCTCATGTTGTAGCCCAAGCTGGCCTCGAACTCACAACGCTCCGCCTACCTCAGCCTCCTGAGTGCTGGGATTAAAGGCGTGCGCCACCACGCCCGGCTTCTGTTTTAAGTTTTCTTGATGAGAACCTTAACTCTCCTGGTGCATTCTTCCCAGTTTTCACACACTGCCTAACTGCTCCTCTCTTCTTGGGAAGCGGTGTGTTTGTTCCTGGCCCCTCCCCCTGCAACTTCAGGTGCTGCTGCTCTGTGCCTGCAGGGCCCTCCTCCCTTCAAGGTCTGCGGTGAGGATCAAAACACATGCTACATCTGGAGGCACTCAACGAGCATGAAATGCTACATAAACACATAGATATTTTTTATTATTACAAATGTACAATAATAACTTTTTGTAGTTTAAAAAAGGGAGCCACTGGTTTGTCTACATGCTATCCTCTCATTTACTCATTACTCGTTATTCTTCTATTAAATCTATGTTTACAAAAAAACAAAGAAAATCCACTAGTATGAATTTTCCTATGATGGGTACTTCAAAGTGAAAAAAGTGTGCCACAAAAATACAACCAAGAAACCCAAACCAGCAAAACACTTGGCCCCCAACCCCCAACCCTCCACTGCCTTTCCAAAGCTTGTGGAGTGTTTGACAGCAGTGTAATTGCAATAATGAGGAGGCTTTCGGGCCAGGCTGTGGTCTTCAGTTCACTATGGTTGTTCTAGCCTAAGGCTCAGCTTCAGGCCAGGACCAGTCAGCCAGCCCAGAGTCACCAGTAGAGTCCCTAAGCTCAGTCACATACAAATGTGACATTTGTGGCATCTGGTAAACTATACTGCAAATTCAAAAAGCCTAGTGTGCTGGGCTTCCAAACTTGGGGAAAAGGCATAATTTGGGTGCCTTGTCTTTTTTTTTTTTTTGTGACTGAGACTGGTGTTAGAGTGCTGGGAGGGTTGGGACATACTGATTCTGGCTCCTTTGGGTTTACATTGTGGGGGATGGCTGGGCTGGAGATCGACTGCACCTTTGGGGCTAGTGCAGGGCCAGCCCCAAGAACACAGAGCACCAGAGGCGAGCCATGTGAACAAGTTGTTGGGACTGGAGCAAAACCAGTCCTGCAGGTGTCTGACCTTGGTGTTTCTCCCTCTTAACTACAGCACAGATGGCTCTGAGAATGTTTTGCTTTCCATGCTTTCAGCAAAACACCGAGACCTTGCACTTTTGGCCCCATCACGCACTTCCCCACTTTCAACAGTATATAAATAAAGATGCACACTATGCTGGGTTGTCATTGTCTCTCCATCAGAGAGGTCAGGTCACACCTGGTCCCAGTTTTCCTTTTATTATGTGCCTAGTTTTTTCTTAATCTCCCACTGCCCCCTTTCAGGACCCCACTGGATGCGTGGGTTGTGGCAGGTGGTGCCCAATGTGGGGCCTGAGCATGGGGGAGGAGGGCAACTCAGTAAGCCGAGAGGAGGAGGCACTCCAGGAGTACACTGAGTAATTGCTGGGTGTAAAACAATGGGGAATTCAAAAATCTAAAGATCATTCTTTGCATATTAAAAAAATGCTTAAAGCTTTATTTAAGTTTAGAGGGATGCCTATCAAGTCTGCACTGCTTTGCTAAACTTCTTGAGTTTGTTCAAGAGACCTATCCTTAGTTTCCAAAAGAAGAAACTAAATTTACATACTTGTGAGAAGGTAAAAAAGCAGCAAGGCTAGGAAAAACACAAACCAGCACATATCTATCTAGACCTCTGCAGACTTTTAAAGGGGTATTTAACATGGGGGAGGGAGGGTTCGGGGCCAATGGGCAAAAGGCAGCAGTGCGAGGCAAAAACCAGAGAGCTCGGCTGAGCCTAGAGCCTGGCCGGGACAAAGGAGGTGAAAAAAACCAAACGCCTGCTTTGTCAAAACAATGCCAGCCATAGCTGGAAACATGGGCTGTGTGCCCTGGCTCGGGGCACCCAGTGGCAACTGCACCTTTGTCCCAGAGTCGATGGACAATCCTGGCTCACATTTTCTGAGCCTCAATCAGCCCAGAACGCACTAGCACCCACCATTTCTCTGTGCAAACGCAGAATCGCTGCCTCTCCATCAAAGAGGACAGGTCCCGCCTGGTCCCAGCTTTCCTTTTAGTATGCGTCTAATTTTTTCTTAATCTCCCGTCACTCCCTCACAGGACCCTGCTGGCTGTGCGGGTAGGAGCACTACATGTTGGTTCCTTTGTTTCTGAAAAGCGTCATGGCTATTTGTGCACTGTTGGTCTGCCTTGTTCTCTCCCATCTGTGTTCTGTGAATTGAGCCATCTTGCTGTGCTCACTGCCTCACTGAAAACCAACGCTCCACAAATACTGGATTCTTCACTGAGCATCCCTCTGACAACTACATCCTCAACCGGTCCAGGGTTAACTCACACCCATCTCTTCATCCAGGCTGAATGCCGGAACTGCTGACTGTGCATCAAGACACATATTTGTACACAGTGAAGCACACTTGTTACTTAGATAGCTCCCTTCTAATAATCTCAAGTAGCCTCAATACACAATATCATAGTGTCACTCACCAGAAGTCTATAAAAAAAATGTGTAGCCAGTTAACATATCTTATGTCACAGCTAAGTAAATTATGGGCAGCAACAATGATACATTGTCAGTCCTGGGGTAAAAGCCCCCATCTCAATAACCCTGTAACCGATTGTATTACTTTTGACCTATGCTGAAAAAGGAAATGAAATGTAGAGAACACTTTCATCTGACCCATCATACAATTGGACTCCTGGCTCCTGGTCAAAGAGTGTGCTAGAGCTCCCCATTCCAAACAGCCTGTGCAAAGAGAGAGACACAAAAGAAAGAAGAAACTTGGGGGATCATCCAAAAATGTGAGCTGGGGCCTTTCTTTTAATGCTTAGCATCCATACCTGAAATAAAAGGCAGTGCTGGATATAGTCAAAGACCAGCAGATGCCAAAGTAGGGAGGAGCAAATTAGAGAAGAAGGCAGGAAAAGAATCGCATACTGTTACAGTTCACATCTAAAACGTCCCTCCCAATTCTCACATGAGTGGAAGGTGAGTGGGCCACCGCGGGGCACCATGCTCACCAGTGGATTCACCCACTGACTGAGTTCAGTAAGGGAATGCACTGGTAGGAGGTGGGGTCTGGTTGGAGGTGGATCTTTGGGGTGCGACCCAGAAGAGTGTACTTTTGTCCCTAGCTCCTCCCTTCCTTCTCTGTTTCCTGGCTGTTGTGGGTTGAGCACAGTTTCCTCTGCCATGTCCCTCTGCCATTCATTTCTGCCTTGGAGCCTGCCAACCATGGACTGAAACTGTGAGTCAAAATATACCGCCACTGCTCCTTTAAGTTGTAGGTGTAGGGCATTTTGTCCTAGTAGTGAGACAGGGACTAAGGCACCTACCAACTACCTTTGCATCCACACAGAATCCATGAGGGTCTCTTATGGCTATGGTCTCATGGCCTTCCTGGCCTATGGTGTGGGCTCTGCCTAACAGGGACAGTAACTCAAAAACAAATTTAGATTTTCTTCTTGGAAAGTGTGAAGGCAAAGTAATATCAAGAGTCTAAGTAGTGCTGGGGACAGTGGACAGAAAGCCAGAGGATCAGACAGGCAGACACCAAGTGGAAAACACAGGGTGGCAGAGGTCGTGAGTTAGAGTGGGGAGAAGGGAGCCAAAAGTGGCTGGAGTGGAAGGTTGTTTTACATCAAGAAGCACCGGTGTCCACTCGTCGGGGACAATACGACAGTGCAGTTGTTCACTTACTAGCACTGTGTAGCATTTTCACTGCCTAGTCCAGGATACATTAGGCTAAGCAGTAATGGCTATTCCCATCTTCATGGCTTCTTTCAGCTTTTAATAACAAACCCTCCATAACTTTAGAAAGACCAAGAGTCCAATCCAGTTGCATACACTTTGTCCAGTTTAATCCTAACTTCAACCCTGACAGGTATTACTTTCTACTAAAAGATGAGGAAACTTGCAGAAGGGACAGTGGCTTCAAGATTCTTGAATGATCGCGTAATACTTCCTCCTCATGGTCAAGGAGCAACTTGCGGCACACTACCCAGTACTCTGCTAAGGTGTGCATATCTAGGACAGCTCAGCCCAGGGCTGGCATAGCCAGCTCCTATGCAAGGGTTGGGATGTCATGTCTTCTGCAGATTCAGAAGCATAAAGTTGACATGTTAGAATGACAGCACTACTATTTTTAAGGGTCTCCACTTTAAGGCAATGTGCATGCATCAGGCCTGGCCTATACCTAAACCCGTCCATCCAACCCATCCTAGAGGACAGCTTCCACCTCAGCTTTTGTTGCCTAAAGTATATGCTGAGAAATGCCAGATCCATCAATATTCTTCCCCCAAATGACTCCGTGTTCAAATAAACTTGGGAAATATTATACCCTCAAGGTTCCTCTTTGGAGATTCTTAAGCCTCTGAGGAATTCTGCAGAAAAGAAACAAGTCTAACTGATTTATTCAGAACTCCCCCAACTTTTGTTTCTACACTATCCCCACTACCACCACCTCCCGCCAAGATTCCAGAAGAAAATACTTGGAAAAATGCTACTTTAATAGCTTGGATACATGCAAGACAGGGCCAGGAAAGCTAGGCCTCACCATATTTCCTGTGAGTAAACTTTTCTTCTGTGGTTCTGGGCCTTTACACCCCAGAGAACCATCCTACACATGATACACAACTGTCAGCTGTATCTGAACTATAGGAGAAGGTAATTCCCACGCTTGGCCCTTCTGCAAGTTAGCAGGCTCTGTCCTGCCAGGAACCAAGGTTATTCATCCCCTTGGGGCACTTTTCTCAGCTCCACCTCTCCCCCCTCACCTCTATCAGCCTCCCGTGCTCACAGAAGCCTAGGCCCTATCACATTTCGCCCTGTGGTTTCAGCTCTGCAGTCACTACAAACTCAATTTCTGTCCTCTCAGTTCTAGTTACCCCACACAGCTCGCAAGCTCAACAGGATGTCACCAATACCGCAGCCTATGATATGACCTTCCAAACCCTGACACTCCCCTCAAGAGCACTTTGGGTGACACAGCTGCATTTTCTGCATGACAGATGAATTCATGAGCACTTTGTAAGACACGAGCCACCACAGCGGAGCAGGTTCTTTTTCATGTACTCACTAAAGCACACCCACAACAACCACAAATGAAAAATCAGTATTTTCCTCCTTTCCTACAAAGCACCATTCTTACCTGTCACACTGAACAAAAACATAAAAGCGAGAAATGCCACCTCAACCTGGTTCGCTGGCACACTAACTTTGAAATAAATTCAGCTGGTCCGTGAGGTCTACTCTCATGTTGATCATTTTATCTCTTCTTTAGGCCATTCTCTCTCACAAGCCTCTGGAAAATTCACATCTATCAAGAGTGAGGGACATACATGTCCTGAAGGGCCAGAACAACTATGGTCTCAAGAGGAAAAGAGGTAGCTGAGCGTGGTGGTGCTCACCTTTAATCCCAGCACTCGGGAGGCTGAGGTAGGAGGAGTGTTACGAGTTCGAGGCTGGCTTGGGCTACAACGCAAGCACAAGACCAGCCTGAGCTACATAGTGTGACCCCGCCTAAAAAAGTAGGGCCGGGAGTTCAGCTCAGTGACTTAAGCGCCTGCCCTGGCAGGTGCGAGGTTGTGAGTTCAATCCCCGGTGCCACAAAAAAAAAAAAAAAAAAAAGAGGAAAAGAGGTGACTGGGCACTCCTAGACTCAGGCACCTGCATCCTGAAACACATACCTCATGTCCTGATATACCCAAAGGTGCATGGATTCCCTTGGTCCTGTGATTTCTAGAAGGTAACCTCACTTGCCCAAATCCTACCAGCTGGAAGTAACTCAAATTGTCTTTTAGGACCTATTCATACTGTACAGTTATTTACTGATCAATTTTGGAAAGAAAAAAAAAAAAAAGGTTGCAACAATAATGTAAAGAAAAAGCGTAAAACTTCCAAAGCCGCCATGTCTGTGTTGCTGGATGCTTTAAGAGGCCATGGGCCAGGCTTGTGATAGTCAAAATGAGCTGTGGAGTAAGCAGCCTGACTGGCTAATTGAGCTTTTTGCTGAGCACCAGTGAGACGTGAGAGATGAGTTTGGATTGGAATTCCATTACGGGGTTTTAATAATTAAACGTTACATGTTTGGAACCTCATTCTTCTGTATTACTTTTTAAATATTAATCTATTTACATCAGCTGGACTTCCCACAGCTTGACATGCAGTAAATGGGAGTCACACTGAGATAGACAACTGTGTTCTTAGCTTAAGTCATCTTTGATATTCGCTCACAGTGAATGCGACACTAACCCTGTGTTCAACCCAACCCTGCACAATAATTACCTCGCCTTTGAGGCAGCAGCTTGTTCTACTTTCTTCAACACACTCACACATTCCCCAACATTACACTGACTTTCTTAAATTAACCAGAATTCAAATTAATCTGATTTTGAGCTTCATAATGTCCCTAGAGGTCAGAGGGCACCCTGCCCTCGTCAGAAGCAGGGTTAGAAAATGGATGTGGAAGGTATGGAGGGGTCTCCTTGGATATTACCCCACACTGGGATGAGACTGCCACATAAAAATTCAAAACCCAGAGGCACACATAAAAACCTCATTAAGGGATAACCCCGTTTCACACGGTGCCCTCAGCCTGTAGGACTCCTTCTCGGGTGCTCAGAAGCGACTTCCTCCTGGGTGAACATCTCAGCTCTCCGGCGTGCCCTTCCTCCTCCCATTTCATCAGCCCTGCCAGGCTCCGGCACAAGCAGCAGCTCAGCAGCCCCCTCGGTGACCCCCACTCCGCTGCTGCGTGGTTCCGCTGCCTGTTCATGCTCTCTGGCTCAGACACACAGCATCCCAAGCACAGAGATGAGCTCCCCAAATGTCTGGATGCAGATTGGACAGCGGGAAAAGACACCAGGTTCAGACTTCAGTGGAATATGGATTCTAGGCCAGGCATGACAATCACGAATGGCTGAGTGAAGAGACAGGAGAGGCGATGCTGCCCATGTCCATTGCTCCAGAGACGACGGACTCTACTGGTTCATTCAGCAGTCAAGGTAATCATCGGACCTGCATCTGTGCTTGGTCCCTTGCAGAGTGTGCAGACCGATCTCCAATTTGGTTTCAATTTAAGAATTGTATTTACTTTCAAGACAAAGCTATCAGCACAGATCAGCCACATTACAAGGCTGTTTTAAAGCACAAAATACCATCTTTTTTTTTTTTTCTTGGTGGCACTGGGAATCAAACTCACAATCTTGTGCCTGCCAGACAGGTGCTTAAGCCACTGAGCCAAACTCCCGGGCCTAGTTTTTTTGAGACAGGGTCGCACTATGTAGCACAGGCCAGCCTTGTGCACGCGTTGTAGCCCAAGCCAGCCTCGAACTCACAACGCTCCGCCTACCTCAACCTCCCAAGTGCTGGGATTAAAGGCATGTGCCATGACGCCCGGCTTACAAAACACCATCTTAACCAAAAAAAAAAAAAAAAAAAGACGGATTCGATGTGGAAAATTACTTGGGAGCTACTCTGGCAACAGTCTCTCTTGCTGCCCAGCCCTGTGACCACAGTGGCAGCTGGACATACTGAACTCCCCAGGGCCTGCACACAAAAACCTTCAAATGTCAGTGGATTTTTCTATTGTGTTACCTGTCAGTGTTACTGGATGACTTGTGCAAAAGATCTTGATTCCAGTATCTTTGTTATTGTCTCCAAAGGAACCCCAGGTCCCTGTGCCCCATCCAGGCAATGCACAATGCCCAGAAGGGCTGGGCCAGGAAAGCTGTAGGTCCAAAAGCTATGACCAATGGTCCCTGGAACTGCCTCCTTTGTCTTGCGAGAGGTGGCTGTGTCAGACATAAGAAAGAAGATTCCCAGAGTACAAAGAAATGCTGGAGGAGCAAGAGAAAAGTTCTGGACTGCCAGGGGCTCCACACTGGCCGAGTACTCCCTTATCCTCAACAGGCAGGGTGAAGATTTCCCTGGAGCAGGCATTTTCTTTGACCCCAGAGTTTCAAAATCTCCCTCTCCCCACCCCACTTCCCCCAGAAACAGGAACTTATTTAAATTTGCCCCCTCTTCCCGCCCGCCCTCCAGAGGCAGGACTAACAAGCAGGAGCAGTTGGGTCTTCTGACCCCAGGGCAGGTGGAAACTCTCTCCTGATTTTCACATTCAGAATTTTCCCCTGGGGAAACACACTAGCCTTTGAATAATTCTTGGTTTAAAGAAAAAAAACAAGCACATGCTAGAGGTGGGCAGGAGTAATTCAGAAGGGGATCGCCCACAGAGCTTTTCACATTCATAAGACAGACTAAAAAGCCTCCGTGCTTTCCTTCTCCCCTTTTGCCTGATCACCAAAAAGGCTGTGGTTTCCTCAAGCAGATTATCTTGGCCTTTGTCCCTCTGATTTTCAACTGACTTGGAAAACAAAGAATAACTATGGCAAGAAAATACCTAAAAGCTTAATAAGTCTATCGGAAGTAGGCCACTAATATTCAGTCTAAATCTTCCCTTAATTTTATTCCATTACTCCTACCCTAATTACACCCCTTGGTTTAAGCTAAATAAATTCCTTCCTCTCTGCCGGTGTTTACATCTTTCAGATGTCTGAAGACCGTGACGGTGCCAAGCACCCAAACCCTCAGACCTCACTAAAGCGAGCTGTCCGGGATATAAAGAATCGCAACACAAACAACTCCTCTGTGTGCCTCAGACTCCAGCAGGATTTTTCCTGCTTTGTTGGTGCCCAAGATCCTGACCTATGGAGCGGCTCCATTTTGAATTTTCTAATTCTCAGCATGAAGAGGGAAATGTCAGCAGGTCAGAGGCAGACACAGCTATCAGGAAACGCTCCAAATGATGTTCCCACCAAATATATAGAAAAGAGACAAATCCCCAAATGGAAATGAACTCTAAATATGTCAGAAATTTCTATCAATAGTGCTTCCTGATTTTTTCAAAGGAGGGCCACACTTTAACCGGCCAGCAGGATGGAGCACTATTGAATTCTTTTATATTGGTTTTGTATTCAAGAAATAACAATTGATCGATTTTTGGATGTTCTCCCTCACCTCCATTTTATTCTTGACTTTCTGTCCCTGCCCCTGTCCCTCATGGGTCCTGCGAGCTGAGCTCACAGGAGATTTAGGGGTGGGATTGTATGATTATGAAAGAGGTGTCTTTTTCTACACTTAAATACTTAATTCTTTAGGTTAAAACATTACAGGTCCAGGAGTCCCTGTTAAAACTCCAAATGTCCCTGAAGGAGAAATATCTTAAGCCCCCAGCAGCCAGTATGAACTGATTTATTCAACTACTTCAGATTTAGGCCTAGATTCTAATCTTGACTTTGTCATTTCCTAGTTGTATGATCACAAGCAAGTTGTTTAATCTCTCTGAGCAAAGAGTTGGTTAAGGAAAGGTTATATGGGCCTGTGAATTCTTAAAATCATAATCATCAAACACCAGCTAACCTTCTATGAATTTATAGCAAACACATTTTCTTCTCACTTATTAATTTATGATTCTCAGATGAGAGTAGATTCTGTCATTGCTGCAGTCAGTAGTAGTCAGTAAGGAGGTAGTCAGGGAGTGAAATAAAACACCTGAGTTTCAGCCCAGGAAGTCAAATCAAAACAACTGAATGATTATGTATTTTTATTTTTATTTTTATTTTTATTTTTGGTACCGGAGATCAAACTCACAACCTCCCATCTGCCAGGCAGGTACTTACACCACTGAGCTAAATCCCCGGCCCTATTTTTTGAGACAGGGTCTCACTATGCAGTTCAGCCTGGCCTTGAACTCACTTTGTAGCCCAGGCTTGTCTCAAACTCACAACAATCCTCCTGCCTCAGTCTCCTGAGTGCTGGGATTACAGGCATGCACCACCATGCCCTGCTTGTATTTTTAACAAATGTCTTTCTATCATCCTTTGAAAATATTTTGAGGCATCTTTCCTGAAATAAGGTCCAAAAGAACCCCTAAACTGGAAAGTCAACTTTTCTGAGCCAAGTTTTCTAGAACCTTCTAGAAATGCTAAATATTGATTTCAGCAGCAGAAATGAAATGTAAGTGGCCACAACCTGGCACCCTAGCTGGGAGGGAGGAGCTTCAGCTAGTCCTCTGAGTTACTGTACAAAGACTGTCCTGGGCATGGACCAGCGTACCTCAGGTCTGAGAACACACAGTCAACTGCAGATCAGGCGGAAACACACCGCTGGTGCCCGTGTGTCTATGTTCAGTGCAGCACTATTCATAATAGCCAACAGACAGAAACCACCAAAAGTGTCCATCAACAGTTTAGTGGGCAAACAAGATGTGGTATATCCACACAGGGGAGTATTATTCTGACACAAAAAGGAATAAAGTAATGATTTATGCTACAACATGGCAGGACCTTGAAAACATTTTGCTAAGCGAAATGAAATAGGTCAGACAAAAAAAACCACAAAGAACTCCACTTCTGTGAAATATCTGAAGTAAGTAGGCAAATTCATAGAGATACAACATAATTTAGAGATTAACAGGTGCTGGGAGTTGGGGGGAGTGAGGAGTTATTGTTTAATGATTACAAAGCTATTTGGAGTGATGAAAAATTATTTGGCAACAGATGGTGATGGCTGCACAACACTGCAGAGCCCATCAAACTTTTAAATGTGAAATGGCAAATTCTATGTTACATATACTGCAGCATAATTTAAAGAATTTTCAACCCACTCAGTCCCCCTATTTCTTCAATAGGTCTGATGGGGAACAAGAATCTGCAATTCTAACAAGTCCCCAGGTCATCATGATGCTTTGGAACTGAAACCATTGCTCTAAGTCCCCAAAGGGGAGCCCAGCAAAGCCTTAAACTCTTCTTTCAGTTTGCTTTGCTGATTGTCTAGAAAAGCCCGAACTTCTGTGCGCATGGAGCAGTGTCAACACAAGCTGGAAATAATCAAAGCAGCTGAGCTTGTCGTTTTGCATTTAGAGCAACTAGAGGCTATCAGCTCTGCCCCAGGGTTTTTGTTTTTGTTTTTTGTTTTCCTGCTTTTTTCTTCTCAGACCCAAACTACTGTTGACCAGCAGGAGCATTAATAATCAATACCTATGCGGTCAGGTTAAAAACAGGTGCAAGTCAGACCTGGCAGTGGCTGAGTGGAGTTTTCTCCAGGCCTCATTTTCAGAAATCCAAAATCCAAACTCACTACTTTAACAGTGAACTATTTTCTAACAGGACTTAGAAAAGTGCTCGTTGCTTAATGTTTCCAAGGACCTTGTGTACCAGGCCTCCTGATATGGATCTGGGCAAGATACTCATACAGGGCATAGAGGATGGAGTGCAGATGTCTCATCGGGGTCTAGTAAAGTGCTGCAGAGCTCATGTTTCTGGGATTCTCTTTTTTGACATTCGTGGGTTCACCTCAAGTTCACTGGTTTTCCCAATGGTATTACTTAACTTCTTCAAATTGAATATATTTTTATTCATGCTCATTCAAGTGTTGTATTTCTACACATGCATGCTTAACTGAGCAGAGTGTGCTGGACATTTTCCTTACAGAGGTGACACCACATGGCCTTTCCACCCAGGAAGAGCGGCCTCCCCATCACCGCTGTGCTGCAGCCCGATGTCCACCACTAACTCGTAAATATTCGTGACAACACAGATGCCCCAGTGCTGGCCAAAGGGACATAATGGAGCTGGTACTCCTCTGGAGTCAGGAAATGGATACCTTTTACTCAGCAAGCAGACAGTGATGGTTCTTTTCAATTTGCAGGGCTGTCATGTTTAAATATGAGAATGTTGCTTATAGCCAAATGTTAGTGACAGCAGCCCGTGGCATCTATCACGGTTTGCACTCTTACTCCTGCTAAAAATAGGCTAGCTTTCTCTGGATTCCTTCAAGTTCCACATCTGCAGGAAGTTTTTGTTGCTGTTGTTGGCCTTTTTCTTTCTTTCCTGAACATTACTGTTCTTTGGCTTTGCCACAGCCTCCTCCCTCTGGGAGAACACCATTCAGAATAATAATGGACACCCCAGGCTCAGCCTGACCCACAAAGACCTCCCTCATGGAGGTTCCCAGCTATTATCACAGCCTCACCTCAGAGGTCTTTAGTGCAGAGGGAACTGGGGCAGCTCCAAGGGGCAGAACCATCTGACCTTCAGAAGTACAGGACTGGAGGTAGATGGGACCTGCTGGGCAGAGTGGGAAGCAAAACTGGAGGGCAAGGCTTCTGTTTGAGATTCTCGGGGTGGCACCAGCCAAGCGGACAGCCTGCCCCCTCAGCCATGCCAGGATCATTTCACCTTCTAGGTATTCACACTCTGTAAATGGCAACTACAGTAATGATGCGATTGTTTAAAACTTACCAGTGGAATAAACGCTCAGCTCTTCTCAAGGTGAGTATTCGATTACCTTTATTAATTCATCTCTGTGTGTGTGTGCGTGTGTGTGTGGAGAGAAAGAGACAGAGAGAGAGAGAGACAGAGAGAGAGACAAAGAAACAGAGAGAGAGATGGGAGGGAGTGGGCATCGGATTTGAGCAAATAGCAACACTGCTTTAGGTGTGTTCTGACCAGGCAGATGGTGCCATTTGGAACATGGCCTGGGTCTCTTTAGATGCTCCAACCACCTTGAAACCCATCAGAATCACCAGAAGAGCTTTCTCAGACCCCACTCCCTGGATTTCTCATCCAACTCCTCCCAAGAGCGAGGGCCTCCAGAGAGCTATGTGATGACCATGTGCACTTGACAGTTTCCCGAGATGTCAGACCCATTGCACCCTTCCTTCCCACGAGCACCACCCCTCACTTGCTGTCTGGCCGCTACCTCTGTGGGCCGGTTCTCCCCTTCCAGAGCTAGCAAGGCTTCTGGTCCTGAAGTCTCTCACAGGAGATGGTCCAGGAATGTGCCAGGAAAGAAAGATGGGCCAGCTATGCAGCCCTGCACAAGCTGTCATGGTCAGGGAGACCCCACACAGCCCTGGGTCAAACAAGGCTGGGGGAAGGGAATAGCCCATCTTGTTCCCCTTCTGCCTATTGAGGGCCTGACCTCTGGCAGATGCTTGACAGAGCCCTGGAGTTCACGGAAGTGGTCAAGTGTCTTCTTGTAGTTTTCCAAAGTTCACAACCTCTGGGGCAGTACAAGGAGTCTCCAACTGGGAGAGGACACGTGACTGAGAAGATGGGTAGATGAATTCTTACAAAGTGGGCGCCCTTTGGGCTCTATCTTGGCTTATGGCAATTGGAAAGTTGTATTGTTTGAGTGTGTGCTGGGGGTCCCTGAAGAACTGGAAATCCTCCGTGGAGAATGTGTTAAAGAGGGCTACATGTTGGACGGCGGGGGATACCTGGGAGCTGTTACAGTTTGAACATATCCCCCAAATGTCCACCTGTCAGAGACACATGGGCAGGGCTGTGGGCAGGGCCTGTGGGCGGGGGCACCTTAGGAGAGGCCCTCGAGCCCTGGGGGTGTGCTCTTGAAGGGGACTATGGGACCACGGCCTCTTCCTCTTCTACTCCCTATTGCTTCCTGGATGATGAGGTGAGTTTGCTCCCTGACACTCTTACCTTGGGTCCCAAGCATGGGACCAATGTATCACATATAAGACTCTCTAAAACTATGAGCCACAGGAAACCTTTTTTCTAAGTTAATTATCTTAGGCATTTTATTGTAGTGATGGGAATCTAACTAACACAAGAGCCCCTGACCCCATTGCCAGGACCTAGTGCTTAATCCTCCTGGGGCCAGGCAGGGCTTCCCCCACCTCCACACCTTCCGGGAACTTCTGTCTTCCATCTCCTTCTCCGTAAGACTCCATATGTCTAATGAAGCTAAGAAACAAAATCACCCACTCACTAGACTGCTAACATTACTCCTACCAGCCTGGAAACCCCTCAAGATCAAGCAGGGAGGTCCTGGGAAATGGATCAATTACTGATGTGTTGAACACAAACTCTGCACTACCAGCGGACTTAACACATTCACACTGCTTTGAACCACTGGTGGTACATGCATGACTGTCCCATCAGGCAGTGTGGGACAGTCCACCCACTGGTGCAAACCACTTGATGGGACAGCTATGCATGTTCTGCCCCATTGTGACCATGTTAAGATTAACTCTGCTTTGTGTTCCACAGTGGCTCTGTAATTTCTCTGCACCACCCATAGACACCCACTTATTCTTGAGATTTTCTCAGGTGTGGGAAGTATAGCCTAACAGGATACATCACTGGCTTTTCTCATGTGTAAGAGCTGATACTATAAAACTTAATCTCCTTCAGCAGCCCATGTACATCTCTCTGGAGTGGTGGTCTTCAAGGAGGGAAACCCACCAGGTCCAAAAATAGCCATAGAGTAAAGGAAGAAAATATTAGAATACCTACTTATAGCTACTGGCAATCATTTCTATTTGTGTGGGAATTCACAATATACATACAGATATTGCAACAGTTGTGCATGGGCCAGGTGCGGTGGTGCATACCTATAATTCCAGCACTTGGGAGGTTGAGGTAGGAGGATTGCCATGAGTTCAAGGCCACTCTCAGCAACACAGGGAATTCAAGGCCATTGTGGACTACATAATAAGACTCTTGTCTCAAAAACAAAACAAAACAAAACAAAAACAAAAACAAAAACAAAAAACAGTTGTATAGAACTTGCAAATAATTAAATGCTATAGATATGTGCTCATTTTGTTTTAGCTGGTGGGTGTTTGATCAAAACATCTATTGAGATCACAGGTCTGCGGGACACAGTCTGACCTCACTGTCACTTGCTGAAAGATCCAGATTAGATGTAAGTAGGGAGGGGCAGAAAGCACCTGCTGGGTGGTGGGGCTGGGTTGGAGGAGCAGAACAACTGCACAGGATGCTCCTTCTTCCATGTCAGGGGGAGCTTTCTGATGCCTGGTTTTCCTCCCTACCAGGACGTGAACCATTCCTCCTTGGGATTGCTCTTTGGCACACTTTCCCTTGCTCAAAGCACAAGTCACTGTCATTCTTGATGTCACTTGAGTGCTTGTCCTGTTTGTCCTTGAGCATAGGTTCAGTCTGTTAATTCATCTCCTGAAGACCTGATGGAGAGTTCTTAGAAAGACAATCAATGCTTTCATTGTAAGGCAGATCTCTGTTTCTATGGTGAATCACTGGGCACCACAGGGTGTTTATCTGGCTTTAGAGTCCAGAGTCAGCAAAAGTGCGAAAAGAATTTTTAAGCTTGCTGCCCTATGTCAGTCCTGTGAAGGATTTTTTTTTTGCCTGAAGGCATTTACAAAATTGCCACTGATCATTATTACCACTCGTTAAAGGGAAAAGTACTTTTTAATATCACACAACTAGGGCTGCGCATGGAGGTACATGCCTGCAATTCCAGCATTCGAGAGGCTGAGGCAAGAGTACCATGAGTTTGAGGCCAGCTTGGGTTACATAGTGAGGTCAAATCCAGGCTGCACTGCATAGCAAGACCCTAACTAAAAAAAAACAAAAAACAAAAAAAACAAAACATTCACACAACTAGGAAACATGTCAGTGCAGAAAGAACAATAATCTTTCTGAGAAAGCACCAGGAACTTATGCCTTCATATGAAATATGCACACAACATTGTAATTTTTCTCATCATCATACCCCAATCCATACATCACCATTTAGGAACCCCAGAAGCGAAGAAAAGCAACAACGTAAGAAACCCAATAAAATCACCGATGATTTCTCCCTTAGTGGACAGAGAGAAACAAGCCCAGTTGTGGGCTATAAACCACGATGTAGAAGATGTAAGATGTTGGTTCCACCTTCTCCTTTATCAGTCTGCCCCTTGGTTATCTTGCCTTCCTTCAGAGCCCTAGTCCCAGCCAAAGGAAGCATAAGATGTCTGTCCTTATAAGGACTTTTCCCTTAGATAGCACTGTAGACCCAAGCACAGAATGCCTCACGATGGAGTTTCACGAGTGGGTAGTCTCTCCCTTTCAGTACAACACCCCTGAAATCACAGCATATTCAGGACTATAAACCAATGCACCTCTCTCCAGAGCCAGCCCAAGAAAAAGATCCAGAGCTCCAGCAGCCATTAGTGCCCCAAGTTAACACAGGGTCTCCTATTTGATCAGGAGGCAAGCTCTCTAGAGAACCCCATGAAACACTGATATGGTGATGTCTAACATTTAAACTTCAAACAATATTATACCCAGAAAATGTGACTGTAGTGACCGCATTGCAGTACATAATCCAGAAGACCTCCAGCCCCACGCAGCCCGCATGCGCGCAGAGGGCTGTGGAGTCACACCTGGTCTCCTGAGGTCACCAGTACTCAGTTTTTTCTGCTGCTTGCTTGGTTTCACAAGCGCTAGCATATGTTTAATACAATAGGTGCCTGGTGCCAAATGTGTAAGAAAAAGTAGGAGAGGAACTCTGAAATGGAAAAAATTATATTCATTAACTTAATTTTTTTTGCAACAATGCCAGCATGTGACATCAGCAGAAAGCTCCACAGGGCCCAGCTGGAGGCCTACCAGTGTTCCTTGGGGGCTGAACTGATAACAGACCAGAGTATTTCATGTTGGGCCTGTCCCAGAAATTCCAGGTGGCCACAGACATGATCCTTTAAGTTACTGTCCATTTCCTGTTGTGCAACAAAATTGTCACCAATTGCCCAAAGAATCAGGACGTATTATCTGACAACGTTTGTCCTGCTGTGGGCGGGGTGTGCAAGGCAGATCGGGCAGGGTAGCTGCAGCCCCAAGTCATCTCGGTGATTTATAGTGACAACAGGCAGAACATTTAAAGCCAGGTGTCGTGGAAAATGTACAGGAGCCGTATCAGTAACATCGCTCAGCGCACGTCCATCCGTGGGACTGGACTTAAGGTCAAATGCCCTGCCATGCTGCTTCTCCCCAGGCCCCTTTTTCAGGGCACACAATGGGACTTTCTCCCCAGAACAAGCAAAACCTGAGGACGCTGTTTCTGCCGTGCCCATGCACTAAGCTCCCTCACCTGTTCAGCGCCCTCGGGAGTGACGACGAGCCCTGAACTGGCACCACTACAGGCATCTGCTCTGAAGTCACAGAGAAGAGGCTGGGGTTGACCCTGGACACCTGCCCCAGGGAAGTGGGGGCGGGGAGACCAGAGGAGCCCCACTTCCTGAGGACCTGCCAGAAATCAAGGTGGGAAGGGGGAGACCTCAGGGCAAGGGCCTGACCCCCCTTATTGCATTCAGCCGCTGAGGCAGAAACCTTCCCTTTGTGTCCTAGGGATTAAGCGAGGGAGCCCAAAATCCCTTCACAGGCAGAAGCAGACTGGGGTTTAGCTTCCGGATGGCTGCCTCACCTTTCCTTCTGAAATTGAAGCCCTAAAACTCAGATAGCAAACACACAGAGGCAGTGAAGCACCAGACTGGACTTTCCACTGAGCAATGGTCTCCCATCATGTCCCCATCACCACTGTACACCCACTGTCACCACCCCAACCTGCTGCTTCTTGACTCCCAGCAAGATAATCTCTCGACTGTAGATAAGAGTTCCATCTGATGTGTAAAAGTTTCCCAGTGCTGTGAAGGAGTCTCAGGGTTTGTGTGAACGTATTGTGGGTGTGTGCCTCACAACAATAAGCCACTGAAGCCAGCCCAAAGGACAGGATAAAAAACCAATCGTCATACCCTCCCCCAGAGGTTCTCTTGCATCAGTGTGCCCTTGAAAGCCCTAGGGATCCAGTTAAAATTAGGGACTAGAGCCAATCTGGGATTAGAAGATCAGCCCCCAGCCATGGAAGCCACACTTTGTGGATCCCGAACCTACGCGCATGGTCTGAGAAAAGACTCAGGTCAGTTTTCTGAGCCAAGGGCAATCCGGGAGCCACCCCAGAACACTAATTCCTTCCTGGGGCCTTCTTGGAGATTGGGGGTAGTGGTTCTCCTGTCTGTCTGCAAGTCTCCTATCACTGCAAATCAGACCACTTTTGTTTTCTTCAAGGTCACTGGTGGAAATGTTGATACACTGATTTGGCAAATAAATGTTTTTCTCCTATGTATTTTCCTTACCTTTAGTTAAAAGCCTTCAAGACTGAGCTGTGGCAAGATAATCTCTTAGTAGGAGAAGACAACTGGCCAAGCAAGAGGCAGGACCTCTGCGCATCATCACCAGTTGGCTGACCATCAATCCTGCTGGCCAATATGGGTCTGGAGAAGGGGCCTGGCTGGTCTTTGAGGCTCACCTGTTCAGCATGGCGGAGGGGCATTCGAGTGTGCAGTGAGGTGAGAGAAAGCAACTGGGGGGCAGGAGGAGAGGGCTTGGAGCAGGCTGCTAAGGTGACTGGGACCTGCAGGTAGAGATCTCTGGGGCCAGGAGGGCAAAGAATGTTTAGGAACTGGAATACTTTTTAAATTTTACTTTTTAAATTTTTCATGGAGCTGTGATATAAAAGCCCTTTGCTAACTCGAACCTTCAGTAAAAGTTCTTACATGCACATGCACACGCATATGAGGACTCAAGCACATGCCAGACTCTGGCTTAGAGAATCTAAAATATCAAACTCACAGGCTCCAAAGTGCTGGCACAATTTGCAGGCCTGGGTCCAGACACCTCACTTCAGGGCCAAATGGGAGGGTGTTATTTTACCACATATCTCTCGGGGGCACCCTCATAGGCATAATGTAGTAAAGGCCAAGAGAACCTGCCTGCTCCCTGTCCTCACTGTTCTAAAGTTTCCAGGAGGAAAGAGGTGGCGAGGGGTAGATAGGTGACAGTGGGGTAAAGGGAGGTTGGGGGATAAGGTAGTGGTAGGATAGCAAAGGCCCAGGGTTGGGCTAGAGACACCCCAGTCCCTTCAGGCAAGACCCTACTCTGTTTATAAACATGGTGGCCAGGTCTCTATGACAGAATGGACAGTAAAGGAAAATTACATCACAATAACCACAGCACACAAAAACAGAACGCACCCAAATGCAGTAAGAAATCAGACTTACTTGGGGCTGCTGAATCTGCTAACAAGCATTTCAAAGATGACAAAACCAACAAGCAAGCAGCATAGGCATACTAATAGAAAACCGGAAACAGTCAGTCTGCTTTAGACAGCTTGATTATATATTTGTGAACCTGCTGGCTTTCGTTTGTGACTTTATACTTCATATGTGTATTATAGATGGCAAAAACTACTCCCAGTTCAACACAATGGATATTAAATATGTCAGTAATTCATGGTGTGGCTCAAAAGATTGACATCATTTTCAAATGCTGGGCCAACTGAATTCATGTGAGGACCACTGATTTATGAAAATATTATGAAATACAGAAAGGTATGCAAATCTTGGGACATGCAGTCATCATGCTATCTCCAAGGCTCCTGTGTGTACAATGTCCCAAACAAGGGATGCCCCCCGCCTCCAGTCAGTACATCCCTAAATCCCAGCCTGGCAAATGAGGTAACTTTCCCACAGTGATCCAAGTTGCTCAATCCAAACTTATCTTCTTCCCTTCCATTTCTTAAAATTATTGTAAGGGCTGGGGAACCTCTAGGCCCTCAAAGAAAGTTTAGGACTGGCACCCTCTGCTTTAGCCTTGCTTCCCCAGAAATCTGTGAGGACATCTCATGGTGTCATACACCTCTCGGCAAAGGTCTGGTGTGGACAACCACACCAGCTTGATGCCTCTCACTGAGCACAGAGGTTTCCTTTATGCCACTACAGTTCTTTTTTCAGGCTTCTGTTACATAGTACTTAAACTGCTTTTGAGACAGTTTTCCACTGTGTTTTAAAAGCCAGTCCTGGCATGTCTGTAAACATCAGTTCATTTTCCTGGAATAAATCTTTTTTGTGTTCCATCCTCTTACCCACAGGGATACAGATGGCATGTTTTATGTGGTGACCACTATTTACAATTCAACCCCATGGAGGCCCATGAGATGCCACAAATGTAGCCCACACAGGAAGACAGCCCCTTGGGCAGAGACGTTTGTCCCAACAAACCAGGAGTGCCAGGAAAGGCCACACCCTGAAAGTACACGGGGTGCTTCTGCCGCTGACACATCCTCCATGCAGGGTCAGTGGGGTCTTGGGCATCCCTGAAGGCACACAGAAGGCAGGCACTGCTCACAAGACAGTGGAGGGGACATGGCCAATGGCTACAGGCAGGGAAACGGCACACAAAGTGCCCAAAATTGGCTGTAGACTTTAAAACATCAACAAAGCGAATCCGTCCCTACCCTACCGAGCAGGCTCACCACATTCATTTGCATGTTCATGAGCATCTGGTAACTGAGTATCAATGTCTCCTTTTTATTCTGATGGACAGCTATTAATCACAGTAGATGTGACCTTGTCAGTACCTCACTAAGGGGACAATGGGAGTGGGGTTTATTTGTGAGGGAGAACGGAGGGAAGGGGAGAAGAATCCCTTTATGCCGAAGAATACTCTGAGGAAACCGTGGCCGCCTCTGTCTCACACTAAGATAGCATTTGCTGAAAATGTCAACAGATTGCTTCTTGAGTTTGAGCTGTGCAGACATCAGAAGCTTATTTTAACAGGGCATTTTGCTTAAAATCGCTCGGTTGGTTTAGGCATTTAGAATGTCTCTGACTATATGATTTGAATTAAGAGGTTCTTGTTGGGTTTTATTGGTTTAGCATAAATCAGGGCATAACTGGAACAGACTCTTTTGCAGAACCAGACCTTTTAGGTCATTAATGTAGTCAAATTTGCTCTGTTTGTGTCGCATTTTTGGTGATATCTCTGTCTGCCTCTCTCTGTCTCTCTCTCCGTCTCTCTCTCTCTCTCTCTCTCCCACCGCAAGCTTAGTTGCTATGCAGAGGCTTAGTGCTCCTGCATGCAGATCAGTTCTAGACTTTGGTTTGATCTGAAACAAGCCAAGCAAATTTGCCCAAATGTGATTTCAAAAGGTTTTCCTGTTTCCCTATTTCTCTCATCACGAGCGTGAAGGGAGTTGAGAGGCGAGTCACTATTTGAGTTCCAGTAATGCTGGTTGATTTTCCCCAGTATTTGGTATGATTCACAGACACAGTTCAGAGGGGCACCCCTGCTCCCCAACAATCCTGCCATCATGCTTCAATCAGGACAGTCTCGAAAGGCTAATTACAAATAAAATCCTTCCCCTCCCTTTTTACTTTTCTTTCAGTCTTTCCTTTCACATTCTCTCCCCATGTCACATTGACTAGATCTGACTCAAAAAGTTAATGGTAATTGCTCTTATCTTAATTTAGAAAAGAGAGAGAAATGAGTGTAATTTGCAGATCTGTGCACAGGTCATTACAGGTGTGTTACATTAGTGTATTCATGAGCCCTTTGGGACAGGCATGCAGAGCTATCCAATAACTTTCTTAATGTGTAATTACATAGCATCGAACTCTAATTGATTAATTGAAAAGAGAATGTAGGCAGATGTGAGGGCAAGACTTCTGCTGCTCATTATATGAATATGTCCTTGCTTCTCTTTAATAAGTTAAGTGGAACTACTCAAAAGCAATTAAGTCAGTAGTCAAAATTCATTAAATTTTAAGTAATTATTGGTATTAAATTCTGTAATAAAATTCAAGATTTTGCATAGTTCCATTTCAAAAAGAAGTATAATTCTATAATAATTCTATGGGGCCAATTTAACAGAATGAGGATTCCAAAGAAAACTGTCTTGGACTGACTGACATTCTGTGTGAAAATCAGTGGAGAGAAAGAGAGGTGGACAAGGAGGAGGAGTTTCAGACACACTACCTGACACCATTAGCAGCGTGTCACTTTATTACAGACAACTAAGTTAGGTAGAAACACCATAGGCAATCAGACAGAGGTAGGCCCTCAAGGGAGTCACTGCAGAGGATGAAAACACAGCATTTGTGGTGGGAGGTGGTGGGAGATACATTCATTGGAGGCCAGGCCTCAAGATAAAGACCAAATAACCAGGCCTATGTACTTTCCCAGGGGATAAGCAATAAATTGAAGATTATACTATAATTGGTATCACCTTGTCCAATAAAGTCTAGATAGACATCAGTCCACTCAACTGGGTGACCAGGACTTCCTGACCCATCTCTTTCTAAACGGGTCCTTGTTCTTTCCCTGCACACTTGCTACATCACCTGCTTCCCCACTGGATCAATATTACCTAAGTGACTATACTTGTAATCTTATTGGTTGATCATAGTTTTGACCTATGCTGTATTCACCTCATGATTTCATTCTATAAAACTTCCTTTATGAAGTAGGGTCTTTGGCAACCCACTTTTGGGTCCCCACCTGTCTGTCAAGAGCTATCTCTCTCAATAAATTTTTCCTACTCTTAATCTCCATTGTTCATTAGAATTCATTCTTGGATTTTGGGGAACATGAACTCAGCATATCTGACATCTAGCAAGTTGGAAGTTACCTTAGTTCCCCAACATCAACTTTAGTCTAGGTGTGTAGTGGTGTTTACTATAATGTTTTCGTTTAAAATCTTAATCAAAATAGTTGGGGAAAAAAAAAGAAAACCTGTTTTAAATCTGATGTCCTGAGTACTATATTCGATACTTTCTCTAACAGCTCAATGTAAAAATCAGTACAGTAATTGGCTGCGATGGTAGTTTGGTGTAAAAGTGAATACAGGAAGTTGAAACCAATTTGGAGAAAATTCTTTCCAGGCCCTACTCTCTTTGGGGAAACAGACCTGGGCTATGGGGTGAGGGAGGGGATGAGGTGTGCCTTCGATTAGGGACGGGGCCACAGATACCTCCCAGAGTCCAAGGGTGCTTTTCACAGCATCTACCACTGTTCACTCTGCCCAAGAGCCCGACCAACTCAGAAATGCGGCCGAGACGAACAACTCAGCAACGTGGCCACATCCCAGACATTCCTGACAACTCCCTAGACTCAGGAGAGCCCTCGGAGTGGGAGCAGTTGTGGCAAGGGTCCCATAAAAAGCCACACCAGATTGCCTTCTTCATTCATTCACACCTGAAGTATTTCTTAAGCACCTACTCAGAGCTCACAGTAAAATGATTTTACATACACGTATAGTTTACTAATATAATGATATGTATAGTTTCCTAGAATAAGACAAATGTATAATGATCTTGTAAAAGCTAGGGGTAGAATTCTACAAAAATCTAGTCCATTTGTATCCTTCAGGGACATAAAATGAGCTCCTTAGGACAGGCATGCTGAAAATACTCAATAACTTTCTTTTCCTTTTTTTTTTTTTTTTTTTTTTTGCGGCACTGGGGATCGAACTTACAACTCCACACCTGCCAGACAGGCGTTTAAGCCATTAAGCCAAACTCCCAGCCCTAGTTTTTTTGAGACAGGGTTGCGCTATGTAGCTCAGGTCAGCCTTGCACATGCATTGTAGCCCAAGCTGGCCTCGAACTCACAACACTCCTCCTACCTCAGCCTCCCAAGTGCTGGGATTAAAGGCGTGCACCATCACGCCCGGCTTCAGTAACTTTCTTAATGTGCAATCATATACCATTGAACTACAGAAGGATCTTATGCCCTGCACATAGTAGGTTCTCAATAACAGTCTGCTGACTGAATAATGGAATCTGTGACATGGACTATGAGGACAGCATGATAGTGTATGGCATCCTCCTGAAGTCTACTTAATTTATAGCAACAGTGGAGAGTAGAAATGTTAATGTCTCAGCCAGAACAAGCTGAAGATGGAGGTGATGGCAGCTGGAGCAGAACCCGGACTCAGTGACCCAGGCTTCAGCTCTAGCCATCAGCACCCTTAGTAGTACTATCACCCCTCTCCCTCACTGTAGAAGACTTGAAATGTAAACCGATGGATTTTGGTCAGTTTTGTTTGAATAATAGATTCAACCACATTTTAAATCTGTATTTCCAAAGCTAAACATAACTTTGTAGGATTAGTTTTACAACTTAAAAATAATCGTTGCATTGTCATTGTTTGCTGGGGCTCATGCTGAACACACATGGGGCTGCTGGCTCCTGAGGGCACCGCTCCCATCAGGGCCTCACGAGCGAGCGGCATCCCCACCGTAGCCCTGATTAGACAAACCGAGGAGCAGGCACGTGACTCTCACTGCTCGCCTAGGAGGAGGGAAAGAGATCTTACATATACTCTACTTGCTGTTGGAGAAAGAAGGATTCTACTTCCTGCTGGGGAAAAATTTTTTTTCCAATCCTCACACACATGTAATTTTAGAAAGCATAACTAAAGCTAAAACTAAATTAGACTAAATAGGTATATTAGGCTCAGAAAAAAGAAAAGCCAGGGCAGTAGAAAGACATTACTTCTCACTTTCTGTTTGCATGCTGTCCTGTCATTATGGGAACGGTATTATCCTGCAGATCATTTTAATCCTGAATGTGATCTCAGTGATCTGTAAGAGCCCAGCTACATTAAAAGAGGAGTCTTTATCAAGGGAGAGGCTCTTGTGTTTTAACAAGTTCACCAAGCAACACTTTACTCACGTTATTTTGGGTTTTTCTTTCTGTTTTTCATTTTTATGACTACAACCAAGTACCAAATAAATTCCAGACAGACCAAAGGAAACCTGATTCTTATCAAATCAATAATGAAATACCCAACTGATATTTTCTGAAACTTATCAGCATATAAAAAAGATGACCCTAAAAAATGGGTGGTGTGTTCACTTCCAAAAGAAAAGTAGAATTTTAAATGTGTGAATGTAGTATTATAAGAAATTTAATTTGTAGGATTAAGTAGCAAATCCCTTTGGTGTGACACAGGTTTTTTTTCCTCAAAAATCATTTTATATTAGTCCAATATCTAATTTAGTAAATTCAGTTCACTCAATAGAAAAGTCTTTTTGTTGTTGTTGTTGTTGTTTTTGTTTTTGGTACTAGGAATCGAACTCACAACTTGCCAGGCAGGCGCTTATGCCACTGAGCAAAATCCCCGGCCCCAAACTGTTTTTTCTTTGATGAGGATTATTATTGGATAAATACTAGTTCTCCATTTAGAGTCTGCTACTGGGCAA
>RJWM01028900.1:0-25057 GCA_004363535.1 Dasyprocta punctata | reverse complement strand
TGTAAATACCGTATTGTCTCCCTAGTGTAAGAAATGGAAAAGTATATGTGATTCAGAGTCTACAATGGATACTGTGGAAGGGTAGAGAACAGCTCAAAGAGCAAAGACAATTGGGAGGGGAATGGGCGGAAAGGGAAAAGGGAAGAGGAGGGGATATAAACCTGTATATGTGTATATGTAAGATAACTAAAAAGAACACGGTCCATCTTTTCCAATAATAGTCTGAATTTTTTTTAAAGAAACGTTCTTCAATATCATCTCTCTGAATCAATTTCTGTAATCTTGCCAGAGTTAGAATGAGACCAACCTGAGTTTATCAAAAAGTAAGGAATCAAGTCATAATTTTACCTCCTGATCCTACCACATGGGTATATTAAAAATATCATGTGTAGAAAGTTCCTTTATATTTATCAAGCTTAAAACTCTAGAAATGAAGAGCATGGGGAAAAGGAAATATGTCATGCATTATCTCCCCTCCTTACCATTAAGTGAGTCCAGAACTAGTCTTATATTTAACGAAAGAAGCAATTCCCCTGTACTTAATAGATCTTATTGGATATTTATGAAAATAGTCCCCTTTCAAACAATAAAAACAACATAAACCATGATAGATGATGTCAGACATAAATACTTAATTGTCATTTATATGTTTTGGTTGAAAGAACAGAAAATCTGTTTTACCTAAAGTTATTTTTCCTGGAAAGATTGAATTTGAAACTATTTTTATTGCCTGCAATGACTTTACAAGGTAATTTTTCAATTAGCAAAATCAGAAGACCAAATAGAACACAGGACTAGTCAAATTGATTACAGACTGGAAAATGTGGAAAAATGTCTGAATTCCAACTCAGCAAGGGAGACTTGTCTCCCCTTCAGGTGCTGATCTGTTGGCAGGTGATGGTGGGGATGGAGGAGCAGGGAGAGGAGCAAGGATCACCTTATCTAGATCCTTCAGCCTCTGCATAGTGTAAGGTTTCCCTTACAACATCTAGGGACTCATCACAAATGCATTAGTCACTGGTTCATACAAGAGTCCCTAGGTTCTATTCTGTATTGTAGTAAGATCCTCAGAGCATAGGAACATTAGTGTTTGAAATGTGCTGAACTGCAGAACAGTTTGGTCCAAAACTAGGCTTCCCATATAAGATGTGAATAAGAATTTTTAAATATCACTTTTCCTAGTATGCAAAATCCATTATAATGGAAGATTTTTGACGAAATTGAAGACAGTCCATACACAGCTCATGAGAACACAGACATTTGCTGTGACACTTGATGTCACTTGCAATTTATGCTGAATAACATCAGTTAGATAATTTTTTCCACTCATTTTGGCTGAAAAAAGACAGACTAAAATGAAAACAGGGAACAATAGAACTATTTAGTTCTGCTTCTAATCATTTAGGATTTGAATAAGGTATATAAACACTTTGCTCCTCTGTTTCCTCCTTTATCTATAATTTGGGGAATAGAATGCCATATATGGAGAGATTGAGCTAAAATTTTGTAAATTTCTTGCTATAATTGGGCTTTCTTTTGGGGTGTTAGTATTTTATACCATTACATGTATTTGGGTTTTATATATTTATACAAATATCTATATCTATGTCTATGTCTACATTTGTATCTATATCTATAGACAGCCTCTATATATATCTGACTCAATTATAATACGTAAATACTATATTCATAGTTTATATAGTTTGTACACTTATCTTATATAGTCTATATATATATATGTATCTATATATGTGTTATTTGTATATGCATACAAACATAACCTATAGTCCAATCTTAATTCTCTCATATTAATATAATCATTAACTTCCTAGTGTTTTGTCTCTTCTTCTTCCTGGGAACACTGTATTACATTGGTGTGTATTGATATTTAAATTAGGCTATTCCACTTCCCAAGATATTTCAGGCTAGAGAATGGGAAACAGCTTCTGTCATCATTAGTGAAAATATTAGTATGATTTGTGTGAAAGGCTAAACCTCTAGCCTGTAGTCACTGTTTGAGCTCTGCTAATCCACTTGAATTAGCATCTAGCTCTTTAGCCCCAAGCTGGACATGTAGGGGAGCCTGATCCACAGCTAGAGAGCTCAACATGTAGCATGTTAGTAAGGGGACCGATATTTGTCTAGAAGTCACCAGAATCCCCTGAACACTCTGGTAAAAGGATGCCCAGAAAGACACCTCATGAAAAGATACACTAGGCATGGCGCATGATCCTCAGGGCTCCTTGAAGCTCAGCTGTTTCCAAAAGCTCAGACATGCAGAGATTGTTCCTGCTTACACACCACGGCCGAATGAGGTTAGCTGTAGGTGGTCATCTTAGAACAATGCCACCCTTCTGAAAACTGCGGCGATGTTCATTTTGGCACTTGGTAAATGATAACATTAAAGCAAAATTGAGAGGGGAAGATACTTAAATGGTCATGTGAAGGTTATGTGAATTTAGTTACATTAGTGAGGCAAAGCCCAACAATTTGCACAATGAATATGATAAATCACAATTACAGTGTTCGATACAGAGTATGCCTTACTTGTCAGCTTTGATGAAATAGGCACCATGTGAAAATTAGAGATGTATCTCCGTACATCAAGTTCTTTTCTATATCATCACCATCATCACTACTATCATCATCATCATCATCATCCTCTCTTATTGTTACCACTGTAGCAACTGGTTATTGCATGCCAGTATGTTTAAAAATCTGTGCGATTATATATATAAAATTTATGTAAAATGGTATAGATATTTGTGACAAAAGAATATACACATCTTCAGTGTTTAGGGTGTTTATTTTATACTGAAAATCTTTGAAATAAAAATACATTTCTGAGTCACTGTCAGTTTTTGTGTTTAAAATTTTACCTCATTTCTCAACTTGATTATTTTGAATTCAATATGATACTTGGATGCTCAATCCAATTCGTACAATGCTACAAATTTAGGCAATGTTGAGTCATAATGCAGGGCTCCTTCACATAGGGAGAGTATAATGCAATGTCTGAAAACAAAGATAAATAAATAGGAGAACAGTGAATATATTCAGAGACAGGAAAGAGCCCTGAGGGCTGTGATTATTCATGATGGTCTTGTGGGAGAATTTAAGCTAGAGATTGGAGACAGGAAAGTACAGTAACACGTGGAGAGAGAGGTGGGTGAGCAGCCCAGGGTGCAGTTTGAATGGTGGTGTGGAAAAGGAACAAGTGAGACAGGGTTGGAGGACATCGAGTGGACTTATATTCAGCTAAAATGGAAGAATCTGAAAAGAGGGACTTGGAAATTATAGACCTTAAAAGCTGTACTGATACTTAACTATATGGTGAAAGAAATTGTAAGGGATATTGAGGATTTGAAAGATGGATGAAGACTTTTGTCACTGAGAGGAGACACTGAAATCCAGATAATGTCAGCCTGACCTTGGAGGGATTTATGAACATCGGTATTGTTAAACTTGCTCATTTTCTGGCCACAGTGGATTCTGGGGATGGGATCCCCCAAAGATAGCAGAAGGGGGCATAGATTGGACACATGTGAGTGAGACCGCTGAGGGTCATGGGAAGACATGGCCATGGAAAGGGTTACAAATGGACTTGCTGTTCTTACCATCTCATCTAAGGAACCACAAGCAGATCTGATTCTTTATTTGCTTTGTGTGTGGGCTCTTAAAGAAACAGGAGCAGACAGCCAGAGAAGATAAAGGCGTTTGACACAGGCACTGTGAATCAGCACCACCATGACGCAGGAGACAGAAGACTTAGATTTCTGCGTATGCCTGTAATTCAGTCTCTTTGAATATGAAGCATTAACAACAGTGCCAAATTTTACTAAGGTCTTGCTTTTGTCAGGTACTCAGCTAAGCATCTCAACTTAATTCTCTTAGAAAATTCCAGCAGGTTTACTAAGGCTCCAAGAAGTTAAGTCAGCAAAGGTCCCAAAGCCACCAAAGATGAGGCAGAGCCAACCATGCTGTGCCTGACCCCAGTGCTCTTCTCTTAAACACAATGCAATGTCACCTCCCATAGTTTAGAATCTGAGTATTAAGATACAACCATTAAATAATCTATGAGCTTGTGGGCAAATATGGTTAAGTTTCTGTTTGGACAACTGATACTTACAAATCATTCAAGTGTATATTTTAAATGCATTTTTAAAAAAACAATATCTATTTTAAAACTAATTTGTACAAAAAAAGATTTAGTTTTGTTTTTTTTTTTTTTTTGGAAAAGACTTACTTTTGAAAAGCTCAGTCATTTAAAAACCTCTGTCAGCCAGACCACTACAGCATTAGATCTGAACACTTATTAGAGAGGCAGTGAATATTAGTCTACTACCTGACCTAAATTTACTTCCCAGAAAAGAGTCATTTATATTTTGGATGGACACATATAAGTTTTAAACATCATTTAAATGATTCCATTGAAGGGAATAAATCGGCATGTGTAAAATGAACTTTTATGGTTTCCTTTACAACATTTTCTTAGTGTTGCCAAGGTTTATTTAATTAATTTGTGAATCATATTGAGCACTTTGGCCTCAAACTCTAATGAAACTGCAGACTATTTTAGCATTATGATTTTTAAAAGAGCTTCTGTATGATGCTAGGGCCATAGGAGTACTTAAAATAGTAGCAAGTTACCACCTCAAAGTTCATATTTGCTTATTGTAATATCTTCTATATTTAAATTAATTTCATTGCTTCGGATGGTTCTATTTTTGTACCTTTACACGAGTCTCCCTGAGTATATGAAGTGTAGTTTTACCCCAGACTTATAAAATCATATTTTTGCATTGACTTCACAGATGAAAATTCTTAATGATAGAATCTCCTAGAGTCTTAAAACAAGGAATTGGAATTTCCACAAACCTATAATTTGTTGCAAATCACTCATGATGGGAGAACTGGGCAAGAAGTGACACATGAAGGGCCGGGAGTTTGGCTCAGCGAATTACGTGCCTGTTAGGCAGGCGCGAGGTTGTGAGTTCAATCCCTGGTGCTGCAAAAAAAAAAAAAAAAAAAAAAAGAAGTGACACATGAAGTCTTCAACATCCAAGAAGGAGGTAACTGGTAATTCTGAGTATGGGGATACTGTAAACATGGTAATTTTGATTATTTTTTAAAAATATAATTTTTGACTCTTTTATTTTGCCTGTCTCTCACATTTTTACCCTCTAGCACCAGATGGAGTTGTACAAAATGCTTAGCATGCATTATACTTATTGAAGTTCATGTGAGTCTTTAATTTTTGAGATATTTTGTTATTATTTTATTTGTTACAGGGATCGCAAAATTCTCCACAAGCTTCTTTAAAAAAAAAAGACAAAAAATGACCATGATCACTGCTTCCTTTGTCATAATTTTAGGTATCTGACCCTTCTCCATCAGGTACTAAAAAGGTGTTATACTTCTTTGAGGTAAAATTTTAATTTCAACTAAAGTCAAATGAGGAGCTAGAAAGGGACTGAAAGTCGACACAGGCCACTGTTGTTGTTACTTCTCCTCTGTGTATCTGTGTACTCTTCCTCCTCATTCTTCAACAATGTCAACAACAACAGGAGAAGAAATTCCTTATAACAGGGCAGGGTTATAAGGATCTACACTCCTCATAGTATGAATCCCTACAAGGACTGACTGACTAGTTGCAAAGAAAACGATGAGTAGTGAAACAACAGGCAGCCTAATGTGGTCACAGAATTAAAATACCACTTAGATCTTGACCCAGGGCTGGCATCTGCACACATAGTTCGTTAGACTAGGCAGGACATTCAGTCCTCAGTGTGAGAATACACAATGGCAGAAAGAATGTATTGATGTATATTTTATGCATAATTTAGAGAAGTAAATGAGATCATTTTTAAGACAGTATTTTGTTAGCTGTAAACAGTTAATAAATGCCTTATTATAAGCTGTAATTTGCAGAGGAATGTTACATCTTGCTCTTTAAAACCAATTCAAGGCTTCTGACTGTAATGTGTAAGGTTCATGATTTATCCCCCCTCACATGTGGCTTTCCAGTCTTTAAAAGATAATACAATTGTGCCATCAACTTTGAAGACTTTTGCTATACCAAAGAGGCAATATATCTAAATGTACACTCTAAATTGAAAAGCTCCCTATAAATAAATAATACTCTAACAGTAATAATGTTGCATATGATGATATCAGCAATTCATCATGTTGGTATTTTTCTGATGTGTACATAGTAAATATCCCTCAGTAAAACTGATGAGGATCTTTTGATATCAAAAAATATTTAAAAAGTCAATAAGGAGATCTTTATAAATCTTTCCTTTAATAACATTAGGATTAAAGTATAGAGATCAGTTCACTGCTGAAATTATCTACCATTGATATATCTATGCTTTAACATGATATTCTAATGCATATTTTTGTTGAATTATTTTCTTAATTTAATTAAAATCCATTTTATATGATTTTCTATATTGTGTTTGTTCTTTGGTTTTTACAGACATACTTTGTAATGAACAATTTTTTAGATCGCTATTTCACATGAATTGGCCATTCTTTTATTTCCTATGCATGAATTAAATTTTGTTTTTAAAAATTCTAATAACTCTTCTTAAGTATCTCACTGATACTGAAGCCAAAATCTAGTTCTATCAATATTCACGTTGTTCTCTGTCTCAGAACATTATTTTAGGAAAGAATAAAAGCACAGCATGACTGTATTTGTTATGAACATTTAATAAAATACATAAGATCAATTAGCTACATTAAAAATAACTCACTGGGAATGATTAAGTTTTATTTATTGTAGTAACAAAGTATGGCTTTAAATAAACGATAGATTTGAAATACAGTGGATATAAGCATTACTGTATGTTCAGTAAAATATAATCTGGGGATGTGCTTCCTTAAATATAATAAATCCTTATTTACATTGTGAAAAAATTATGTGTGTGCTGCTTGACATTACATCCAATTTAATTTGACTCTACAGAGCCCCCCAAATTATTTATGGATTCATGTTTGTGAACTTCATCCAAACAATAAAGCAGTCCATATGGCACCCCATAAGAACCTTGAAATGACAGTGAAACTATAAACAGAACAGATTAAGTTTGCGTTGTTCTTATTTGCAGTCTCTGCTTTTGCCAGAATGGAGAATTTCTTTAATGGAACATTGCTTTATCATACTTAGCAAGTGAAAAATGAATTTGAATTGATAGCACTATGTAGAGCTGACCTTATGATAAAATAGATTTTTTTTCACGGAGGTGGCAGGTCAAATATTACAATTTGGTTCAATCACATATTATAGTTACACAAATTAATTTTCTTTTGATCTATGATCAATACATCTATGATTTGCTTTTTATAGAGGTCTAATTTGATTATGAACTCATGAATTAGATTTATAATCTACTTTCTTGCACATTATTATTAACAATTAAATAATCACAGGGACAAGTTAGTCGAATGTGAAGTTCCTGTTCTTCTTAGGTGAACTCCAAGACCAAGATATTTACTGATTTGTGCAGGGTGAACAGTAAAATAGAGTAATCGAAGTTTATTCCATGTGTTCTGATTTCAAATCGTTTCAAACTCTGTGTTCTTCTCAGGCTCACAGTCCCCTGTCTACTCAGTTCTTTCCCAAATAACAAAAGGAGAAGTGAGAAAAATAGTTTTTATAAAAGAACCCAAATTGTTTCTGCCTTCCAGTTTGTTTCTCTTTTCCCTAAAAAGCAAGTTTCAAGAGAGATGCTTTCTCAAGCGGGCTACTCCTTCAGTCTCCATTTATTCTTCAATCTCCTAACTCAATTTCACTCCAGGGATTTCCTAATTGCCACGGGCTCTTTGCCCTATTTTACTGCTGCCCTTGACAGCTCATCATGCCCTCACTCTGCACACTTCGGTGGCCTCTGGCTCACCACTCCTGTTAGTGTTTCTACAGCTCTACCCTTGACTCTTCAGTCTTACATGTTGGCTCTGCATTGTTCCTTTCATTTGTATTCAACACCTACTACTTAAAAATCAATAACTCAGTGGCAGGAATAATTAACTAAAATTCACAAACCCAGACCTGATACAGGTATGCAACTGGCTTCTTGCTTCTAAGGGGTGTGGGAACCGCTGTAGTGTCACAGAGTGTGTGTAATTGGCTATAACTTGAACTTTAACTTGGCTTCTTCATAGAGAAAGACCTTTCCATACCTCTGGCTCTCCCCCACTTCATCCTGCTGGACAACCTATTCAGGTCCTTGACTTTCAAGGTTCAGTTAGGAAGCACCTTTCTAGTAGAAACTGTCACTGTTGTCACACAATTCTTGGAAATATCTATCCTTGTTCCTATTATGCTTTGTCTGTCTTGTTCAACTGGACTACAAACTTTTAAAGTTGAATACCGTTTGTTTTGTATTGTTTCATCCTCAGCATCCAGCAAAGTACCTAGGGCATAGTAAAAATTAAAAAATGCTTTCCTACCAGTATTTTTGGCATTATGGAATCTCTAACAGGGTCTAAGTAAAAATGTGTGTTCTGTTAATTGTGCTCTTTCAGTAATAGTCCCATCCCCCAATAGCCTGTCCCGTATAAAACAATATGCCAACTTCTATTTATTCACGAAATAGAGAAGGATCCAGGCTTTTGATATTTTTCAAACCACATTTTCAAAACAAAATTAATAACAATTAATGTGAATGATCAGTGAACAATGTCCGAAAAAAATGTAATACAGATATTGAAACGTCACACAAGCTACATTTTCTATTTATATAGCACAACTACAATTGCAGGTAGAACTAGGGAGGGCTTTTTTCTTTGTCATTGCTTAATGTAATTCACACTTGGAAATTTCCTACTTTTTTGGCAGGCTTTTCAGGAGCAGTTTTTGGAAGAAAACAAGTTAAAATACAGAAAAAGAATAAACGCAGCCTGCTCTGGTGGTCAGTGAAGACTGACAAAGGAAGAAATAATCCTTCGTCTTTCCATCTTCGAATAAGTTATTCATGGGGCCAATCTATACGGTATTTTTTCTTTCTTTAATGCATATTGTATTACTTTTATCTTTATTTTTGAAACCACTTTATAATTTTGCAATACTTTGCAGTGAACCTTTTTAATCAATTGATGCAATGAGTAATTATCAAAGGAATTCATTTATTCTGTTTAGTGCTAAATTTACTCATCTTCACTGATCTTTCTTCTGACCTATCAACACACATACACTGCATGCAGAAGTAGTAGGAAGGCACAGTGTACACTAAAACCTGTCCCCTGAGTGCCATTGATAACTGTTCCCTCAGTAACCATTTTGAGGAGATGACAGAGTCCTCAGTATAAAATCTCTGCAGCTTTAATTATAGCGATGTAACTTTGACCTAACAGGAGCTGAGGTGTATTAGTGCTTGGGATGGCAATGGGTTCAGATGTTGTGTTCAAACTTATATTCATCTCTTTACTACTCAAATTCTTAGTGTTAGTTGATTTATCTGCTGCTGGTTCACTCAGCTGAACAGACTCCACAGCATTGCTCCCCCAAAAGCACTCTTCTCATCTTTTTTAAAAATTGTATTTCAGTGGACATCTCTAAGTTATACTTCATTAAACATAGCTTTTGTATTTATCTATACTTCCTTAGTTGCTTCTGTTGCTTCCTACTGACAGAAAAGGGAACTTGGAGCTACAAAGGTTTTAACTTTATTGTGTTGAAATCCAAGTTACAGAATGTGTTATCAGCAGACAAATTATTTCTGCTTTTTAAGATTAACAGAGCAAATCTCACAAATTATTTGGTGTCCCCACCATTCTTGCTAAGGTTATGCACGCTTTGCCTGAGGTAGTCTAACAAGAATCCTATCTGCATGTTTGTATTATCTGTTTCTTTCAGGTGAGCAATGCCTTTGTATCTTACCCACACAGAATTGCTACTTATCAAAACTAGAGAAACAACACTGGTTCCTTGAAAATTGCTTTGGATGTAAATAACCTTATTCAAATTACCTAATGAACATGGCAATTGCACATTCCTGGAGCGTGTGCCTTGAGGTAATGCTGCAGACAAGAGACTGCCTGGTGGCTCAGTAATAGCACCAAAAAACTACATTTGTTTCTAACTCTTTATTTTGATTCCCTTTAATTTTGCCCTATACCAGTGGTGGTTACTCTTGAGAAATAAAGATAGTTGTCAGAAATCTCTAGCGTTACAGGTTCCCTGGTTCACGGTTTGTTCTCCAGCATTTTCAGTAGTATGTTAGAGGTTACCCTAACAAAGTCTCATGTCTCTGAGGACAACTGAACCTTCAGCTCTGGGGATGTAGTTGAGCTTCCTGGGGTGCTCTTACCATGTGCCACCTCTAAGCTATAACTGCACCTGGGAAATGAGACAAGTTAGCTCACGGGGGTAGGGAGGAGTCCAGTAATGAAAACAACACAGATCATGAGTCCTACAAGGCTTGTGCCTGATGGTGGTGGTAGGGGTTATTCTGTTCCTAATGATCAAATCAGAAAACTGTTTGTAGAGAGAAAACACAAACAGAGAAAGAATCACAGATGTTTGTCACAGTGCTCATTCTTGGATATGATTCAACTTGAAACCAGAAAGAATTCACTTGGTATTTTCCATGAGTTTTTGCCCTAGTTATATTCAAATAGAACTTGGGGATCCTAAAACAATACTCCCTTATCTTGTTAACTACCAGAGTACATAATTTCTATATGGAAAGGAAGGATTTCATTTAAGATAGCAGAGAATGCCTGACAAATGTCCTGATTTTTTTCTTTTAAAATATAGATACATTTTTATTGGTAAGCTGAGAAAAATAAACTAAATTTTACAACTCATGCTTGTTTTTAGGTGTCACAAATAGCCTAATGATAAGCGGTGACAGACCTCAGTCTGGATGCAGTTTTAAAATGTAATTTGGAAATTTACCTTCTATTTTGAGAAGCACAGCCACTTAAAGACATCTTTGTACTTAGTATTTCACTACACAATGTTTGTTTTCTGCCCCAGGGAGAATATCATCAATTCTTTTCAATTTAGTTGCTATCCAAATTTGTATCTTCATTGTACAATTTTCTCACTACTCGATATTACATTCTGCAAGGCATCCTCCAGTATCTTAATGATATTCCTAGAAGCTTTGCTATCTGATTCCTGGGAAGGTCTTTTGGGCAGATGTAGATCCTTGGAGGGCCAATAGCTGATGGAGTAGTTCCTTGGCCCTTGCCTTGTGTCATTCCAACGTCTTAACTGAAGACTTTGTAGCTATATACTAGATTTTATCTTTGTTATGAAATCTTTTCTTAATTTGAGAATTTTTAAGAGGCAGAGAATGAAAATGATTTATTTTAAAGGCCTTTGTTCTGGTTTCTTTATACGTCCTATAAAATTTTGTTGAAAAAAGAACAATTATTTTTTAACTATACTCTGGTCTTATACTATTATTATAGTTAAGGAGAGAAAGCCAGAAGACTCTTTCTAAATTCTGCCTAAAAATCTCCTGCATCAGATTTACCAGGGCAGTAGGGACAGTTTCTGATCTTCATGTTTTGGCAAGAAAAAAACCCCCATCAATAAAGGACAAGAGCCTACCTTCCTCTATCTTCCTTTTTAATTTTCCGCGTTTCCTTTTAAGACTTTTCCAACATTTTTGAGAACCTATGTCTTCTAATAATTACTCTGATGGTACCTTAGTCCATTTGGGCTGCTATAATAAAATACTAAAATTTTGGATGCTTATAAACCAGAGACTTTATAGATAATCCTCATTCCTAGTATCTTCAACTTGCTGAGGTCACCACTGCACCTTTGGATTCATTCCCATAGGTTTATTTATCTGCTTTTCAAGAGCTCCTTGTCTGGCTTTCTGGACTTCCTCTGAAATCAGGTTGGGAGTGTCCTCAGTCCCATAGCATTCAACGTGCCTGTAACAACAGGACCACATGGATGACATGAACATCTGCCACCAGCTCAAGGAGCAGTCAGGCCCATTTGGACTGTGACTTCAGTGCCCACTGAGTGCCTGGATGGCTGAGTGCAGTGAAATAAATCCCAGGAAAAAATTCCCTAGGAGGTGAGATCCAGAGGCTTACTTCTCAAGTGAAAAGTTTACATTTTTGTGCTCTTGAACCTATAGTGAGTGAAGACTTGCTAATTCTGGAGATATTCTCAACGCATGTTTCTTCTTTTCCTTGTTCAAAGTACTTGCTTTATTTTTAATGGCACTAATCTCTTCAGCACCCAAAATACATTTGGCCCTAGCTTTACAAATGAAAATTTTGGGAGCCAAATTTAAGTTTTTCAAATAATCCTGCTTTGGTTTTTGCTCCTGATTCTCATCACAAATCTGGCTAAAAGAAATTGGTTGTACTCATATTTCAGCCTGAATGTTGGACTCCATCGAAATTTTCTCCACCAGATCACTTATTCCATGGCCTTTAAATGCAGTCCTTCACAAACTCTCAGGTCATGGACAAAATGTAGACAAATTCTTTGTCCAAATGTACTATATACATAGCTCTAGTCAAATTGCCAGGAGAATCTCCATCTGGAAATTTCTGAACTTTTCTTCCCTTACTGACACATTTTTATCAGCATTCTGATCTTCTAAGCTTTGGCCACAATCATTCATATGGTTCTGCTTATAGCTTTGTTGTGAGCTTCTGACACACATCTCCAAACCTATGCAAAATCCTTCCACAAACTAAGTGCAAAAACTTGTGAACCATGTGGTCAGGCAGAATCACACCAGGGATCCCATTTCTCCCATAACAATTTTTTTTTATTATTCAGCTTTCGCATCACTGGGGCAAAATACCTGGCACCCACAAATTAAAGAGTGAGAGATTTATGGAGATTCCTCAGGAGGCTAGGATTAGAGATCCCATTCAACCCAGCTATCCCACTTCTGGGCATTTTCTCAGAAGAATTGAAAACATCATACCACAGTGATATTTGTGCACCCATGTTTATAGCAACCCAATTTGTAATAGCCAAATCCTGGAAACAACCCAAGTGCCCATCAATCAAGGAATGCATAAAAATGATGTGGTATTTTTATACAATTCAGTACTACTCAGCTATCAAGAAAGATTGCATTGAGACTTTCATAAGTAAACGGACACCACTTGAGACCATACTCATAAGTGAGATAAATCAAACCCACATGCGTAAATGCCATATTGTCTCCCTAGTATAAGAAACTGAAACAGTATATATGATCCAAAATCTACAATAAATACTATGTAAGGGTAAAAAACTGCTCAAAGAGCAAAAGTAATTGGGAAGGTAAAAGGGGGAAAGAGGGAAGGAAAAGGAGAAGATATGAATCTATATATATATGTGTATGTAAGATAACTAAAACGAATATACTGCTTAATGTTTTAGTTATTGAGAAAGAACGGTTAATACTCATATGATTAGATCAATTTTACATGTCTATATCTGTTAATGTAAACAATCATTTTGAAGATAATGATATGCAATATTGCAACCATGGTCAAGTTTCTATCATCCTGTTTTGTAAACCTATAATGTTATTGTTCATTTGCTCTAGTCGTTTATTTGTCTCTTTTGCTTTTTGTCTTTCTTCTATGTATCTTTTTTTCTCTTAAATAAAAAAAAAATGAGGGATTTAATTTGGGTCATGAATCCAGGGGATTCAATCAGTGATAGGCTAGCTCCAAGGCAGAACCATCATGATGGAAGGGTATGGTGAGGGAAAACTGCTTTATGGTGCCTGGGAATTAGAGTAGAGGAACAGTATCAGAAAGAAAGGGAAAGAGATGAGATATAATACCTGAGGTCACATCTCCATGACCCGCCAGTGGAGCTGATAATTAATTCAACTGCCACAGGCACAAATTTCACATGAACTCTGCTATCACAGTCTATCACATCTTAAAAGCCACCACCACCAAGGGCTATCACCTTGGTATTAAGATTTCAACACGCAGATTGGAGGAAGGGTGGACACAAACATTTAGATCATAGCAGAGACCCTTTAGACTCCAGGTGTCATGTGCTCCAGGTGGAATGTCTACATCTTTTAAGTTTGTTACTGCAGTCATTCGCTTTCAGGATTTTGAGTGGATATTCAGTGTCGAGAACCTTGGAATGAAAAGACCTTTGCAAATGTCCTCTTCATCTCCCTATGTCATTCAGTCTCATTGCATTTTATCCTCTAAAATAAATCCTTATGTCCTAGAATCTCCAGTGGTGTGTGTGTGTGTGTGTGTGTGTGTGTGTGTGTTGGGGTATTCTTTCTGTGATTTTTTCTGTTTTCTCCTTCTATTGCCCTAAGCAGTAAACAGGCTGCCAGAGACACTAGCAAGGATCATTATGGGGATGAATTAGGTTCTATTTTGTATTCAGCCCAAAGTCTAATTCAAATAGAAGCTGACAGTAAATCAACAAGGAAAGTAGACCTGGGATGGCTCCTCTGTGTGAAAGTGCTGACTCACTTCCTCATCACATTAGGGAATGTATCACAGCCAATGTTCTCACGGTGACAGACGGACACGACCATGTGCTAATGGGCCTTTTTGGATGCTGATTTTTCTAATTCAGCATCATTTTATGGCTGAAGCAGTAGGTGATATGATACAAGCAAATATGGCATATTTTGTTTTATTGTTAGTTCTTAAATAATGAGAAGTAATGTATTATTGGGTGAGAGAAATACTTTTAAAAGGAGACAGACTGTGATTGTTCCACATCCTGCATCATAGTAAGAAAAAAAATTAACACTTACTCAGTTGGATAGTGATTTACTGTATAAATGCTGTATTAAAACCATATTTTTCATATAGCTTTTATACTACAAAGATATTGATAAAATAATTAAGTTTAATAGTAGAGATTTATGAAGGCTCCTAGGTAACTTCCTAAATACCATGAAATTAATACTTAGTGACTGGGAAAAATACATTGACTCAAAGAGTAAATATTAAGTAAACTCTGTGTGCTAGGAATAGTGAGGCATTGAAACATGCGTACTCCTCAAATACATAAAAACATGTAAAATATTTAAAATCAGTATCCATTTGTTGACTTCGATATCCACATCACTGAACAAGACAATATGGTACCCAGAAAGGGCACATCTCTTCCTTCAGATATTTTATAATATATTTTGAAAAAACTGTAAGAATAGTAAAATAAAAGAAAAATCATTAATATAGAAAAAAGAGTATTTAAAAACATGAACCTCAAACACCAACACCAAAAACATGCTTACGTCATGAACTAGGAAGACCATTATAGTTTTTAAGTGATAAGAGGAAGGGTTCTGTGAAGGCTGAGGTTTTGAGAAAGATGTGAATTTTAAAACAAGCCTTAGAAAAAGAGTAGGTTTACATAGCTGGAGGGGAAGAGCAAGAGACTTCTGGAAAGAGATAAAATGAAACATGAGCACAAACTCCGCAGGAGTGCACAGTCCTTGGAACTAGACCAGGTTGTTGGTGGTGCGGCTGACAGCTGGGCTCAGGCTGGGGCTGCTCCTGTCTGTACCCTGCAGGATTCTTCACTGGGCAGCAGGGTGATCCCACTGCCCACTGTGGAGCCCAAACCCATCACACAGTGCAAAGCCTTTCATAGAAGTATGGATCGTGTTATAAGGAACTGCTGTCGGGTGCTAAAACTGTGCTCCCTTTTCTCCTCAGCACCGTCTTGACGTCCTGTGCGTAGTTTGGCTGCAGTGGTGACATGTGTCTCTCTGTTATGGCAGCTGGCTCTGCAGGTGCAGCACTGATGCCAGCTCTTGCCCTGGAAGGTGCCCAGCTGATGCCTAGAATAGGAGCTGGTCTGGTCTGCAGGGGGTCCCTGATATCCCAATGGCATCTCCTCCAAACATGCCTTCACATTCAGTCCAGGGAAATGAATATCTGCCCCTAGCTTCCTATGAAGGACAGTGGAGGGTGTTGGACAGTGATGGGGTTTGGATGAACACTGAGCAGAGTTCAAATACTGGTTTCACTGTATAGACCATGTGGTTGTAGGTGGGTCACAGAGGGATACTGGGCCCCAGAGTTCCACAGGTAAAATCACCTTGAATGTTTTGATATATATGGTATGTGTGTGTGTGTGCATCAGATAACTCATAAGAAAACTGAGAACACTCTGTTGTGCTCCCAAAAGTAAGTGAGAATTGAGTTTGCTTTCTACTAGATTTCTATCAGTTTGTGCTGCTTTATCTCATCATTAGATATATTATTAAAAATATGTTTTAGCATAGTCACACTGCATAATCCTAGAGATACTTCAGTACCATTCTTAGAGTTCTTTATTATTAAAACCTAACAAGAGCTTAAGAGAAGGTCCAAGATCCAGGTAATAATTGAGATAGATAGGTAGATGGAGAGGATAGGTATATAAGTAGATAGATCAATCTGCAGGAAACCTCAAGGGAAATTCTCTCAAGCCTATTTTACTTTGCACAAGTCTCTCTTACATAAGGATGCAGAATTCTATGAGATTCTCAGAAATATTCAACTTATAAACTGTTCCCACAGCATTTTATAAATGCTACCCTCCTTTGGCATACTGCCAGCAACTGTTAGGTAAGGAAGGAACTTTAATTTGTTTTTCTTCTCTTCTCTTCTTTTTTCTTCTCTTTTGTTCTCTTCTCTTCTCTTCTCTTTTCTCTTCCCTTTTCTTTTCTTTTCTTTTCTTTGTTTTAACTAGTCTTACTCAAATAGGTTTTTTTTTCTCATTAGTTTTCCCGGAAATAAATAGCCTTTTTTCTCTCTGAATCTTAATTCTGGGCTACGGCCAATTTGACCCATCCACAATTATACTAAATGTCTTCTTATAGAATTGCTGAGCACAGCAATTGTCCTAATAATAAGCTGGGCCCAAAATAGTTTCTAAGAGAAGCTACTCTCCTGGGATCGGCTTCTGTGATCTCAATCATCCACTTAAGGCTCACAGGGAGGAGTGCTGGCTCCATCATGGCACATGTGACACCCACAGTGTGCACCTTTTCACTTCACTCTTGCTTTCTGTGGCTGTTCATTGCCAGCAGAAGGACTCTGTGATGATTTTTCCAGTATAAATTCTAGAGATTTCTATGATCAGAGCTGTGTGTGACACTGTCTTCTACTTTCCTTGGTCAGAACATAGTGGAATAAGTATGTCTTTAACAGATAAATGCTTTCATTTTTACAGTTGCAAATACAAGCATGAATGCCTACAGCCTAGAAGGTCACCATTCATAAGAGGGCAAATAGAAAGTAGCTGAAAGCCAAAAGCTGGAGAATGAATTAATATAGTGACAAAAAATAAAGTGCAGATTTTTAGAATCTCAAGTAGTTGCTTTTGAAGCCACGTGGAGGCCTATTAATGGGTATGTTTATGTTCATGAAGATATAGCAGATGGCTGGGAATATGCTGTATCTGCTAAACTTTAAAAACATTTCAGAAATCTAGGAGCCCAATATTTCTCCTAACCATTGCTCATTCCTTCCTTGTCTCTTGCAGAATCTGTCGACTCACTACTATTATTGGCTTGTATGTGCTTAACTAGCTTATGCCTGTTCTCCTCTTACATTATTTTGATAAGTTAATCTGTTTAATATGGGTCCAGAGCTCCACAGATCAGTGGACAATGGGACAGTCAAATGACTCCTGTGTATCTTGGAAAAGCCTCCACTGTCTGCCTATGTGGGACTCCAGGGAGAGCCCTCTGGATGGAAGATCTTGGAAAATGTAGAAAGATGTTACACCAACCTCAGCCCTGCACTGCATTGAGCAATGATTCTGTGAAACGTGTGTCTCTGGATGTCAGTATGTGAAGTAGACTGTGTCCAGTCCAACATTCTTTAATCCTAACACTTCCGGTATTTACAAAAAATCGCCTGTTCACCTGTGAGGCTAAGGACCAACCAGGCATGGGGCTGTGACGGATGAGCAGGGTGATGCTGCCTTTAAGGGCATGCCCTGCCCATGCCCTGCTTAAAATAAATGAATTACAGGATCAAAAGTTAGGCACAGGCTAGAGGTAACCAAAGAGTAGAATCACCAAGAGTAGTCAGGGTGCACAAAAAAGCAAATCATTTCAGAATGGAGCTAACAGAGCCTGCAGAAACAGTCATACTGCAAAGATATTTCCACTCAATGTCACCAAATTATGCCCATGACTTTGGAGAGTTTATTTGCTTTCTCTCCAAGAGAAGAGTAGCAAAAAACATCCTGCAAGGACCAGGAAGTCAATTAGAGCTCAAGTCCCTGTTTAACAACTGAAGTTCTCCCTCAAACAGAGAACTCAAAGAGAATCTCAACATGGCCAGATTTACAGTTTCAAGTTTGAAAGGCAAGTACACATTCTTTTAAAATTTAAATTTAGCATATAATCGTTCCTGCATTTATTCCAGAATATGCATTCAGTACTAGTATGAGCCAGACTCTACTCTAGAATGCACAGGTGAAAATCACTGAGAGCTGAAGTTGTGAGAGAACTTGTTCACAAATATGGAGAATCAGGACTCATAGAGACTACTCTCATTCCCCAAAATTTTTCAACTGCTAAGGGGCTGAACCAGGATTTGAACACATAATTCAAGAATGTTTCTTAGACAAAGCTAAGATATAAACAGAATTGGGTCTGCATAGCCAAAGTGAACATACAAAACAAAACACAACACACACACACACAGTTATTGAATAAAGATTCTCTACCTTTTACATTACAACATTTTGTCATTTTCTTTTAAAATATTTATTTCCAAAATTACTTCCAGATAATGTTCCTGTAAAAATCACAGAATATAAGCTCCTCAGGACTCCAAAAACTGCATATCGTAAAGCTTCAGTAGAAATCCCCTGGCTGAAATGTTTCTGCATCTTTTCTATTGAGAGACATTTCAGCTTTATGGATTCTGTCTCATGGAGCAGCCACTTCAGGACACTATACTGAAATACACCACACAAGAATCAATTAATTCTTAAAGGAGATGAAACTTTCAGAGTTTCTTAAAAAATCCTAAAAAAAAAAAAAAAAGATCTTTTTTGTATCCAGTTAGTGCAAACTGAATTATTCAGGAAGTGGTTTGTTCGATGCATCTCATGTTCAGTTTGGAGAGCCTCATAACCTTGTATGAAATCTCTAGGCTGTTTTGGGTGACAAATTCCATTTGACCTTTCTACTATTCTGCCCTGGAGAAGCAGTCAGTGACCACTTGTGGGCTGTCCCACAGAGACCCCTGCTTTCCACCCGTGAGGGAGGAGTTGAGGATTCTGGCAGTCACCTCTTCAGAGGGCTGGAGGGTAGTGGCAGTGTTCTCCAGTGGGTCCTGTAGTCCGGAAAGCACAGGTCTCAAAACTCATGAACTAGACAGGCCCCACAGGGAAGGAGACTGTGTGGGGCCCATTCCATCAACACAGCACCCAAGCAAGGAGAAACCAGGTCGACCAACTGGAGCGAGGAAGACAGTGGTCAAATTATAGAGGGTTTCAGTGCTAAGTGAAAATGTTTAAACTGTTTGCTGATAGCCTTAAGGATTATTGAATTATTATAAGCAAGGAAATATGTTCTTTCTTGTTTTGCTCTCTGCCTGCTGTCACAAGGGTAAATTTGAGGGAAAGTGGACTGGAGGCCATCACAATAGTGACAGTGTGGCAGTGTGAGATGCAGCAGGGTGGCAGGAATGTCATAAAAGCTATGAACTCTAGATGTATTGAAGAGCAAATTTAGCATAGCTCTGATGAATTGGTTGATCTATTAGGTACTGGTTAATTAGTCAGAAAGAAGAAGCTAGATTGATCCTCTTAGACTTGCCTTAGATGGCTAGATAGTGAGAGGGTCATAAGCATTACAGGAATTCTAAGGAATAAACAATTTAGGATAAAATGGGATAAGTCCATTTGGACACATGTACTGCGGACCTGTGGTGTCAAATAGCCTGTGTAGTGACCTTTTAGATCCATTGTTTCATAATTTCCCAATAAATAGGAGCTGAAATATAAATAAAATAATACACTTGCAACCTGCAGGCAGGGCATGTCTCAGAAAAAAATGACCACAGCCCTTAAAGGCAGCATCACCCTGCTCATCCGTCACAGCCCCATGCCTGGTTGGTCCTTAGCCTCACAGGTGAACAGAGGCGAATTTTTGTAAATACCAGAAGTGTTAGGATTAAAGAATGTTGACTTTCAATAATAAAACTGTAGGGAAGCCCATGTGCAAAATAGCAATGTGAACATATAAAGTTGAAAGACATGATTAAATGCAGCGACTACTCATAGGTCTGCCTTTTTCACTTCTCCCTCTTTGCAGGCTTCTGGGGAAGTCAGACAATTCCATGAAGTGAGAATATGTCTCATAGTGAAAAGATTCAACCCACCATTGCTCATCTATCAGAGACTCACTAAATGAGACTAAGGATGTGTGGCACCAGGAGCTCTTACTCATAGCTGGTGGGAGCGCTAAATGGTGTAGTCACTTTGGAAGATTGTTGGGACAGTTTTTTTACAGAACTAAATATACCCTTACCATAAAATCCAGCAATCATTCTCCTTGTCATGTAGGCAAAGGAGTTAAAAATGTATATCCACATTAGAACCAACACATGGATGTTTATAACAGCTTTATTCATAAATACCAAACTTAGAAGCAATTAAGATGTTCTTCAGTAGGTGAAAGGATAAATAAAATATGGTACATCTAGACAATGAAATACTATCCAGTACAAAAAAGAAATGAGTTGTCGTATAAAGATATAGAGGAAACCTAAATGCATATTGCTAAGTGATTTTAAAAGGCTATAGAGTATGTTATTTTATACATAAGATGGTTTGGAGGCAGCAAAATAATGGAGACAATAGAGATATCCTTGTTTTCTTGGAACTGGAAAGAGGAAGGAATGAGTGTTTAGAGCACAGACAATTTTAAGGGCAGTATAACTACTCTGTATGATAATATAGTGGACACATGAGTATACATTTGTCCAAACATATAGAATGAACATCAAAATTGGGCCCTAAATTCAACAGTAAACTTCAGATGATAAAGACCTATCAACGTATGTAGGCTCATCATCTGTGCTGAACATACCATTCTAGTTGAGGATGTTGATAAAGGGGTGACTACACATATGTGGGGGATAAGAATATAGAGAAAATCTGTGCACCATCCTTTTAATTTTATTGTGAACCTAAAACTGTTCTTTAAGAAGTCCACAAAATAAAATACAAAAGCATTATTCTACTTTTTACTGTAACTAGATTTTCACATTTTATTACGTACCATTATGTTTGATGCAACCAAGGGTCACTTTCAGGTCAGACAACTTTAGTAATTTGTAACATATTTTAAGGCATAATAGTCCAAACCCCCCATGCTTATTCCTCAGGTCACATGTAGCTTCAAAAGAAGCTTGTACATGATTGTAGGTAATTGCTATGTTTTTCATCCTTGTTATTTAGCCTATATATCACAGCACAAAATGCTAATAAATATTTGGTAAGTAAATGAGAAATAATGTGTTGCCAGATTTAAACGATCTATTATGGATTTCTAAAGGTTGGCAGATTCTGCAGTTGCTGCAGCTTTCTTCCTCTGGACTCCCAGGGAAGAGGCTCTCATCTTCTCTAGTTGAATCTTAACTGAACTGGGTGTTAAGACTGTGACCCCTGACTCTTCGTATGCACTTCCGTTTCCTTCCCTACCTCATGATCATCTATTTTTTCATCACAGTATTCCAGGGTTAGAAAATCTAACTCATAGTCTTAAATAGTGTTTTCCTACCATGAGAATACTCCCGAAGTAGGAACATTTATAAACGTGTAGACAAAATTTGCATAACACAAGAATTAAGAGCATTTGAAGAATTTAGAGGCAGAGATCAAAGATGATAAAATCTTAAATTGCATGAGGTATTCCAGCACAATGAAGCAATCTCTCACCTCACATAACGACTGTTCTGTGATTGAGAATCATAAATCTGGAATGTTTAGCAGACCTGGACCTACACTGATATTCAAAGAAAAGTTAAAGGAATGCAAACTTTGGGACTGATTTGTGTAGTCCAACTGATTGACCAGTGCCACAAATCTTAATGACTAGATTGTGGATGTTTAGCTGAAATTTGAGAAATGAGAGTGATCTGGTGTATTTGGAAAGTGCCTGTCCCCCTTAATTAAGCTCTGGTTTGTGGGCACATAGAAGCAGGAGCAAGAGGAATAGGAAGAAAGTGACAGAAAGGCTAAAAAGCAAAATACTTACTTTTAAATATTTCAGAGCTTACTAAGGACACCTAGTATGTCCTGGGAATGCTATTGTACTAGTATTCCTGAGTGGTTTTTAGACATTGCTAGTGATCACAAATACCTGCTCTTTTCTCCCTCCTGAGCTTAAAAAAATACTAGATACCCAGAGCCATACATCAGAGAAGATCACACATTTCTGACAAGATCCGAGGGACCAGAAATGCCAAGACAGTGCAGTAAAGACAGTAATTATCCACGTCTTCTTGGTATTGATCACCAGGAGGGCCTGTAGTGGGATGTGGAGTAGAAGCTGAAATGAGCCTGGATCATTGATCACTATGGGAAACAGCCACTTGGAAAGAGTTCCATCTGAGCCTAAGAGAAAGGAAGGTAGATCCTTATTTTCAAGGTCAAGACCAGAAAACAATTCTGAATCCCAGAGATAGGTGTTGATGAAAGGCTGTGTATAGATGTACTACCTGTGCAAAATAAAAGATAGATAATAGAAAATACGGAGATGAGTCTCATACAAATGAGAATGGGAACTAAAGGGTGGAGGAAGAGAGATGGAGGGGAGGAAACGTGGTGAAAAAAGGATGTGTCATACACATGTAGCAACTCCCCATGAGAAACATAATCATTATATACTATGAACATGGACTAGCAAAAAATAAAAACTGGAAAAAAAATCCTGTACTATCTGTACATTGACGTGTTGTGTGATAAATGCAGTGCTTTGGAGGAAAACTGCACAGAAAAACTCAAACTCCCCATCCTGTTAGGGAGTATTCCCTAAGTGAAACTGTTCCCCCATGCATATAAATGTCCTCCATTATCTCTAAGTGACAGCAAAGCAATTGCTTGCAGAATGTGATGTCATTTCCCAAATACTGAACAAAGGCTCCAGAGCCCTTTAAAGAACTTCTGAATCCAGGTGACCAGATGGATCAGCAATCTTCTGGGCCAAGTCTCTCTTCTCACTTGTTTCTTGCTTACTGCATTCTTTCCACGCAGTGTTTCCTTACTAGACAGCCATGGATGTTACACTGTAAGAACAAAAAAGAAAAGCACTTTTTGCCCTCTTCCCTGTTTAATTTTCCATACACTTCCTCAGAATATAGATAGTGCTTATTAACTTAAAGAACTGCAGCTCAGCAAAAAAGTGTTTGCCTTGTGGAAACAGTACAGACAGCTGAGAAGATCTGCCATGTGGAAATGGATTAGCCTTAATTTGATGGAAGAAAGCATGAGAATTTCAAAGCTAGGAGATATTTGAATGTGAATCTAGCCTGCTTCTATAATGTACCCGTTTTGTGACTTTCATTGTCTCTAAATCTCATCAACTCTGTTTTCTCATATCATAACACTAAGGTGGCAACTGGTACTTCGGGACTGCTTTAAGAAGCACATTAGTGAGACCTGCTAATGATTTCTCAAACACCTGTCCTCTTCTCTCCACCTCTTCTCTGTGCCTTCCACCCTCACAGGAGCTCACTCAGGCAAACATCCATTTGCCCATCACTTTCTCCCACTGATCGTTTCTGGAATGACATCATGTGATGTTTGGCCTCCAAAGAGGACTGGACCTTTACACAGCAGTGAAAGCCCAACTCCCCAACTCACAGAGATGCTGGAGCTTGGCCTGAGTTCCTAGCTCCCCTGGAAGGACAATGGATTTTAGTTTTTTAAATTAACAGGTAAAATTGTATTTATGTACAAGACAGTGTGAAGAGTATATAACCATAGAATGACCAAGTCTAGCTAATTAGCATGTACATTGCTTCATGTGGTTATCTCTATGGTGTTCACGCTATATCCACACTCATTATTTTTCTGAAAGGCAATGTATTATAATTGATGATAGTTACCATGCTATAAAGTAAGTCTCTTGGCTTTATGCCTCTTAAGTAACTGTATCCTTTGACTGACATCTCTCCAACCAACTTCCTAAGCTGCCCTCAGGTCCAGTGACCAACAATCTATTCCTATGAGATCAGCAGTTTCAGTTTCTCATGTGAATGGGCTCACATGGTGTGTGTCTTTCTGTGCCTGACTTCTTTAACTTAACTGAAGGACCTCCAGTTAAGGAGGAGCAGTTCGTCTAGTACAGCAGGATTTTCTCCTTGGGTAGAACTGAAAGATGTTCCTTTGTGCACACAGACTTCCACAGTTTCCTTAATCACTTACCCACTGATGGTAACAGGTTGATCCTGTATTTTGGTGATTGTGAATAATGCTATAATAAACACGACAGTGCAGAGGTCATCCTACACTTGTTAAAAGAGACAAAAGATGCCAGGTGTGGAGAAGTAGGAACTGTTATTCCCTGTTGGTGGGGAATTAATATTATAGGCCTTGTGGAAACAGTGTGAATGGTTCTCAGAAAATTAAAATAGAATGAAGGCATGATTCAGAAATCTCAATACTGGATATGTATTCAAAGGTCTGTGGAATTTTCCTGTGAGTTTATTGCTTCCACAGTTCACTTTTATGATGCTGAGATTAAATTATTCATCAAGCTGAGTGATCCACGGCTCCAGTAAGGTTAGACTTCAAAGATAATACAGAACAATATAAATCTTCTGATAAAGGTGTGAATGTCACCCAGAATTGTCACATGATTCACAGGCCACTGTAACATTGCTCCTATCTCTGATCCTCATTTGTACAAGTGTCATCCCTGGGAACCTTAATTACCAGCTCTTCTGGAATATTCTAGTATGCAGACACAGCAATATGTCTGGTATCAAAGAACTTGAGGCAAAATAAGAAAACATAGGTAGCACAATTTGAGGTGGGACACTGGAAATCCTAGAGAAACTGAAGCCCTCAGAAGCTCAGTAGAATTCATGATGCCCCATGACATATGATATAGGT
>RJWM01028899.1:12386-25175 GCA_004363535.1 Dasyprocta punctata | reverse complement strand
AAAAAAAAAAAAAAAAAAAAAAAAGCAACTAAATGCTTGTATTGTTTGGTTGATTTTGCAGGCCTGGTGCCAGCAGTCTGAGCATCTCTTGGGAAGATGACAATGTGCAGTGTAGCAAATATGGGGGATTTTCCTCTGTCTTGTCTTTGAGGCCCAATATTGTTCTCATTATTTTGTTTTATTTTGATTAATTTTTGTTTGTTTCTTTTTTTTGGTATCATTTCATATCCTGTTGTTATTGGTTTCATTGTGTTTTGTTTTTGGTTTGATTTTACTATACCTGATGGAATGGTCAACTATTCTGAAAATAACAAGATACACTATAGTAGCTATTGTTTTCACAGTATTTTTCTTTGAAGTTCTGTACCAGTTCTACTGCTTTGTTTTGATTGACTTTGTTCTGTTATGTTTTGTTGGATTTTGCTATCTTTAAAAAAAATCCTACAGAAAATTGGAATAGATGGTCTTTATCTCAATCTGATAAAAACTATCTATGACAAACCAACAGCCAACATCATACTAAATAGACAAACACTGAAAGCTTTCACTCTAAAATCAGGAACAAGACAAGGATGTCCACTATCACCACTCCTACTCAATATAGGTATGGAAACATTAGCCAGAGCAATTAGACAAGAGAAGGAAATAAAAGGAATAAAGATAGAAAAGGAAAAAGTTAAATTATCGTTTGCAGATGACATGATATTCTACATAGAAGACTCCAAAAACTCCACCAAAAGACTTCTAGACTAAATAACCAAATTCAGTCCTTAGCTGGATACAAAGTCAACACACAAAAATCAATAGCATTCCTGTACACAAACAACAAACTCACTGAGAGAGAAAAATTAGAGAAACTATGTCTTTCATAATAGCACCAAAAAATGAAATACTTAGGAATCAATCTAACAAAGGAAGTAAATGATCTTTACAATGAAAACTACAGTACTCAAAAAAAAAGATTGAAGAGAATATCAGAAAATTAAAAGATATCCCTTGCTCTTTGGTAGGAAGAATCAACACAGTAAAAATGGCTATACTCTCAAAATTATTATACAAATTTAATGCAATCCCAGTCAAAACACCATTAGCATACCTCACAGAACCAGAGAAAACACTTCTAAAATTCATTTTGAACCAAAAGAGACCTAGGATAGGAAAAGCAATTCTAGGCAACAAAAGCAAAGTAGGGGCATCACAATCTCTTTGTATTACAAAGCTACTCTAATAAAACAGCATGGTACTGGGCAAAACCCCCCCCCCCAAAAAAAACAAAAAAAACCCCCAAAAAACAAAACAAAAAAACCAAACAAACCTGTGAGTCAGTGGAACAGATTTTTTTTTTTTTTTGTGGCACCGGGGATCAAACTCACAACCTCACACCTGCCAGTCAGGTACTTAAACCACCAAGCTAAACTCCCCACCCTAGTTTTTTTTTGAGGCAGGGTCACATGATGTAGCTCAGACAGGCCTTGCGCTCACACTGTAACCCAAACTGGCCTTGAACTCACAATGCTCCTCCTACCTCAGTCTCTGGAGTGCTGAGATTAAAGGCATGCGCCACCATGCCCGGCTGTCCGTGGAAAAGATTAGAAGATGCAAAATAACTCCAAACACAACTCAGCCACCTTATCTTTGACAAAGGTGCCAAACACATTCACTGAGAGAAAGATAACCACTAATAAGAGGCACTGGAAGAACTGGCTTTCCACATGCCAAAGACTAAAACCACACCCTTGTCTATCACCATGCACTAAACTAAAACAAAAATGAATCAAATATCTAAATATTAAAACAAAAACACTAAACCTGCTGGAAGAGAGACTAGGTAGAGCTCTGGAAGACATGGGTGTAGACAAAGACTTCATGAACAGAACCTCAGTGGCATGGGACGTACTACAAAGAATGAACAACTTGGATCTCATCTTATTAAAAAGCTTTTGCACAGCAAAAGAAATCACCAGTAGAGTGAAAAGACAACCCACAGAGTGGCAAAAAATCTTTGCTAGTTGTTCTTCAGACAAAGGACTAATATGTAGAACATATAAAGAACTCAAAAAAGTCAGATCCCCCAAATTTAGACCCAATCCATAGCCAGATGTCTGAAATGAATAGACACTTCTCAGAAGAAGTACAAATGGCAACCAAATATATGAAAAAAATGTTCGACATCACAGATCTTTTGAGAGATGCAAATTTAAACGATGCTGAGATTCCATCTCACTGCATAAAGAATGGCTGTCATCAAGAAATCAAGCAATAACAAATGGTGGAGGGGCTGTGGGGAAAAAGAAACCTTTCTCTACTGCTGATGGGGGTGTGGGCTGGTGCAGCCACTGTGGACATCAGTGTGGTGATTCCTCGGAAAACTAGGACTAGAGGTTCCATTTGATCCAGTTATTCCACTTCTGGGTATCATTCTGGAAGAATTTAAAACATCATACCACAGTGATATAGTTGCACCCATGTTTCTAGCAGCATAGCTTGTAGTAGCTAAATCTTGGAAACAACATCTAACTGCTCAGAACTGAGGAATGGATAAAAAAGAATTTTTTTATACAATAGAGTAGTACTCTGCCATAAAGAAGGCTACTCTTGAGACGTTTATAGCTGAATGGATAGACCTTGAGACCATACTCTTAAGTGGAATAAATTGGACACAGGTGTAAATATTGCATTGTTTGTCAGGTGTGAGAAACTGAAAGTGTAAATAAGAACCAAACTATATAATAGGTGTTGTGAAATAGGAAGAAATTTTTTTTTAAAGGAAAAGAGAGTGAGGGGGGAGGGGAAAAAGGATAAAATGGAAACAAAGCTTTCAGGTCACCAGAGGCACCTGGAAAATGCAGGCCAGAAATGGTGCTTCATAAAGTTACCACACTTCCTGCGCTCTCTCTCCCATTCACACCGCTTCCTTCCCAGCGGCTCCTGCGTGGCACCCACTGACTGCCTTCCTGGTATTGTCTCCATCTCTGCTCCCTCTGCCTCCCTACTCCAGGTGTCACACACAGCATCCTGCCGGAGACAGAGAAGCAGGAGGTGCAGAGGGCAGCGCCACCACTGTGACATCCTTGTTCTTCTGTGAGAGTCGCCATCGTGTTTCTCGGGTTGAGTGGGCATCAGGGAAAAAACTTTCTCTCTCACCTCCTTTTGGCTACTGTCTGTGGAAATTTCTTGGACTTTTTTGATGACTATTGATGCTATGTTGCTGCAGCCCCATCCCCATGTCTCCTCGTATGTCTGGAGGAAGAACATTCCAGTCAGTGCAAATGCTACCTCCTTCTGCCTAGAATGGGTGTCTCACTGCTGCTCGAAATCTGTGCACAGCTTTTTTGCAACACTTTCCCCTTGTATCTTGTGTTGAGTATTTTTTAGGTCCATGCCTTCCTTCTCACACTATAAGCCCCTTCCAGGCAGCATCTGCATTTAGCTCAGATGAATGTCCCTTTATGGCCCTGCATAGTTCCTGGCAGACGGTAAGTGCAGAAAGCATAGAGGGATGGAAGGATCATGTGCTACGGTTGAGTGCATAGACAGAGGATGAGAGGAAAAGCCCATGGGCACCTCTAGCCTGCAAGCCCCCTCTAGCCACTTAGGCTGAGGATCTTCCTTCTGGTGGCTTTTCTCCCTCCCTCTGCCATCTCCCTTTTCACTGACTCGGTCCTCCATAGACCCTGGTCATCTTCTTCTCATTCTGAAGGCTGTGACTGGCTTTTGTGGAAAGAAAATTCAACATACCAAAAGAAAATGACAATACTGATGGCAGCTCTGAGCATAGTATTTTCCAAATCAACAGTTACTTTGGGGTAATAATGATAAGAATTATTTGGGAAACTTTTGCCATGTGGACTGCCAAGGTCTGGCCAGGGTCCTGGAGCAGAAGAGGTTAGAGAGGAGATCCAATGCTATTCACAGAACCTCTCTTCCCACTCATAGCTGGGCATGCCCAGAGGGATAGTTAAGAGAGTTGGGGAACCTTGCACTGAGCAGAGTCTTGGCCTAGTGGCCCCTGTATCCAGCTAGGAAGTCTCTGCAGATCCACAGAACAGGATAGAGAAGTTCTGAGGAGCCAGGATTAGTAAAGCAGCTACAGCAGCCAACATTGGTGGTAAGCATATTATATAATAAGTACTTTTTACATGCAGAGCTCATTTCTTCCGACTTTTTGTTCAGGAGAAACTGTTAGCTATCCCCATTTTATAGATGAGCAAACTGAGGACCAAAGAGACACTCAGTGCTGAATGGGACTCATGGCCTCAAAGGCTCACTTCTAACCAACAGTACGCAGAGTAATAATACGATAAAAGATCAACTACCATCTCTTCCATCAGTGGTAATCCAGGTGGCTTGATAGGGCTCATGACTCTGCCCTTTACCTCCTTCCTGCTGTGACTGATGAACCTGGGTCCTCCTCTAAAGTGCCCCCTCATTAAGCATTTATCATGGCCTCAGGGCTACCTGTTTTGGCAGTTCCTTTCCTCAGAAACCCTGAAAACTTTGGATGAACCAGCATCTTCCCTGGCAGTGCTATTTCACCTGCTCCCACTGCCCCTGATGGCTAGCAGCCATTGTAAGGTGTCACACTGGCCCTGGGGAGGGGACCTAGTCTAACCTGGAAGTACTCAGGCCCTATGTGGCAGGTCCTGTGCAGGAAGGGCTGGCATTGGCCCTTGGCTTTTCAGTCATCTACTACTTTCTTATGGGAGTCCTTTTCAAACATGTAGAGCGCCAATCTTCTCTCAGCTTGGTGAAAAAAGCATGTCTGATCAGGGGGATGGAGCAATGGTGAGAGGGATGCAGTGTGACCAAGTTAGGCAGAGTCCCAACACGGAGGATGTGGCAGAGAGAGGGGCAATCTGCAGTACTCGGGGGCACTCACTAGCAGTGATGTAGAAAATTGTGGGATAGTGGGTGTCCTGGGGACTCTGAGTTCCTCTGATGTTGTTTTAAACCAGTCTTTGGTTGCAGAAACAGAACAGCATTTGTGTAAGCTGAGGGAAATGGATTATGGGAAGAGGAAGTGCCTATCCAGGGGGTACTCTGGGCTTCAGGAAGAGAAGGAATCCAGGCTGGAAACTGTCAGGTTTGCAAGGTACATTTCTGCTTCTGGGCCCTAAATTCTGGAGGAAAAGTCCTAAACAACTTTAGGGCAAGGCTAGGCTCAGGCCTAGTCCAAAGTCCTGGGATTCACTGGTTCCTCTTGGACCCATGTTACCCGCGTCCAATAAGCTGTGTGCATGGGAGAAGGTAAGCACTGCCAATATGGCTGCCTCAGGCGACCTCTGTAGACCAGAGGACAGCAGAGGTGTTGGTGGTCACCGAGGGTGTTCAGGAGGGAGGGCTGAGGTCTGGCCAGGACCTGGTGGGAGCAGAGGAGGGAGTAGAAATGCAGGTGGTCCCAAAACAAACGCCAGCGCCTGAGACTGCACGCTCTCTCCCATTCCAACTGTTCCCTTTCCTGTAGCTCCTGCAGCTCCTGCAGTTCCTGCCTCTTCTGCTCCATTCACTCCTGATCTGGACACTTCCGTGCACAGCTCTTGCCGCTCTCTCCCTTGGTCTTGCTCTAGGGGCTACCTCTCTGGATCTGTTTGCATCCTCTCCCTCTCCAGCTCCTTTCTTTGTCCCTCTTCTTGCAGTTGCTTTCTCCGGATGGGCCATTTTCAACTTGAGCAGGTAGCTGTGAATTCTACCTAGGCAATGTTGGCCCTGCTTCTGTGAATTCAGCAGTTCTAAGGCTTGCAGCGTGACAATTGCGGCGATGTCGTCGTCCTCCTTGCTGCCAACGTGGAGGCCATGCCCCTGTCTGGCATCTCGCCCGGGTGGAGGGTCTGTTGACTGCACGTTAACCCGTCAGGAATGGCACAATTCATCGGGATCTGGCGGTGCTTCCTGGCTCCTCCTGTGCACAGCCCTGCACGTGTTGTTCTCCGAGTGGGGATGGAACTGGACTCTGCTGAACCCTGGGGAGCCACCGGCCGACACTCGCTTCTCGCGGCCATCATCCTAAATCATCCCAGCAGCTCTTGACTGACAGATGCTCTGGTCACCGCAGGCGGTTCAAGCGGGGTGCGTCCGGCGCGGCGGCGTCTATACCTGGTGCACACGGAGCCGCAGGCGGGGCGCCCGGACAGCCCGGCACCCCAGGACCGGCCGTTCCGCCTTGGCTGCCACCTCCGCGACCTCTGTCTGCCCTGTATCAAAATAGGAAAGAGATCCCAGCACTCAGGAGGCTGAGGTAGGCGGAGCGTTGTGAGTTCGAGGCCGGCCTGGGCTACCACGCAAGCGCAAGGCCGGCCTGAGCTGCATAGTGCGACCCTGCTTCAAAAAACCAGGGCTGGGAGTTTGGCTCAGCAGCTTAAGCGCCTGTCTGGCAGGTGTGAGGCTGTGAGTTCTATCCCCAGTGCTGAAAAAAAAAAAAAAAAAAAAAAATAGGAAAGAGGGAGGGAGCGAAGGTGGAGGGGGGGGTCCTGCGTGGAGCCCAGCCCCGCCCACCGGCCCCGCCCCGCCCACCGGCCCCGCCTCCTGCGCGACATCCTTTTAAAGAGCGCGGGCTTTCCTGGCGCAGGCGCAGATTGCTGGGTTCTAACTACGCAGGCGCAATAACGGCTGTTTGTGAAGTGGGGGTTTGGAAGGCCCTTCCGTGAGTGACAGAATCTTGTTGGTAATGTCGGACCTGTGCTGTGGACACAGGCCCAGGCCTCGCAAGTGAGCAGGGGTCTGGGTGGGGCGGGGGCTGGAAAACGTTCGCTTCTCCCAGACAGGGATCCCGGAGCCCTGCCTCAGCGCCTCCCCTTGCCTAGAGGACTCGGTCTAGCGGAGACCCGGCATCGGTTCCTGAGAGAAACCGCTCACAGCCACCTCCTGCTGCCGGGCTGTATGTCTGTATCCACCCGTGCCTTTTTCCAGAGAGGGACGCTTCCTCACGAAATGTCAGGTTTTTGAGTCGCGCCCTTGTTTCGGAAAGGCTCAAGGAAGTTTGTAGGGATCCACGGGTCCATTTCCGCCGTGAGATTTCCTGCAGTTTTTTGACGCGGGGCTTCCCCTCAGGCTTCTCTGTTTATAGTATACTATGCTCTCAGCAAATTTTATTCAACCAGGGATTCTAAAGAACCCAAAAGGCACGCGATGGGAGGCAGACATTCCAGAAATCTCTACTGAAGGTGGGTTCAAGGATCACTTCCTACCTCCACTGGCATGAGGGCTGAATTCAGTAACAAGCTGGCATTTGGGGCCTATAGCATGCAGAATGTATGGCCACGCTGATCCTCTACTTCAGCCTGAGCAACATAGCAAGACCTTGTCCCCCGAAACCAAAATGTAAAACACATATTAAGAAGGACCTTTAATTCAAAATTCTAAGATCTTCCAGAGCTCTGTCTTTGAAGGAAGGAAAAATGAAAATATTGCCGCACCACTCAAGAAACAAAGCTTGACATTTTTCTGTGTTTTAAAGGTGGTGCTGCAGTCCTACGAGTGCAGGAGTCCTGGAGCTGGCACTGCAGAAGAGCCTTGGGAAGAGCTGAAGAAAGGTCTGTTCTTAATAGGAGGGAGGGAGAGAATCTTTTATGTCTTTTTTTCTTTCTAAAACTCACTTTCCATCTCCCTTTGAGGCCCTGCCCTTGTTAAGCTTCTGAAGTCCTAGACAGAATTTTTGTGCCTTACAGATTTTCACTTTCTGCAGTATCTTGCAAAACTTTAAATGTGAAATTTGAGAATTGATTTCCAACAAAAACCTTAGAATAAGGAAGGAGATAATATGTTTCTTTTTTCTTTTTTTTTTTTAATTCTATTTATTTATTTATTTATTTTTGGGATAAGGTCTCCCTGTATGCTTCAGGCTGACTTTGAACTCACTATGTTGTCTAGGTTTGTCTCAAACTCAGTGATACTACTTCCTTAGCCCAGAGGTGTGATAATTGCAGGCGTGCAGTACCACACTTGGCATATTTCTGTAGTTTTTGGTTAAGGACTTGCTTTAGGCCAGGCATGGTGCTGGACACCTGTGATCCCTGCATTCGGCAGGGCTAAGGCAGGAGGATCGCTGTGACTTTAAGGCCAGCCTGAACTGTATAGTGAGATGTCCCCCACCCCCCCAAAAAAGAAAAGGGAACTTGCTTTATTGGCGGGTGTGGTGGCTCATGCCTGTAATCCCAACACTGGGACTCTGAAGCAGGATGGTCAGCCTGGGCAGTGTAGCAAGACCCTTTTGTAAATAAAAGCTAAAACTGCTGGGAATGTCATTCAGTGCAAAGGGCCTACACTCATTCTCTAGTATAAAACAAAGCAAAACAAATCAAAACACTCCACCAAAATAACAACAGAACGCAAAACCAGAAATTGCTTTACTGTAAAATAGTTCTTCAAATGCGGAGTTCTTACAGTGTTCAGTTATCTTGGCAAAGTCATCATCTAATGAGCGCCGTGAGCCAGGGCCAGTGCCACACACCTGTAATACCAACACTTAGGGAGGTTGTGGCAGCAGGATTACAAGTTTGAACCCAACCCATGCAACTTAGTGATTTAAGGAGACCCATGTCTCAAAAGTAAAAATGATCCCCTCTGAGTATTTTCCCAGAAGAATTGAAAACATCATGCCACAGCGATCATGTGCACCCATGTTTATAGCAGCACAATTTGTAGTATCTGAATCTTGGAAACAACCCAAGTGCCCATCAACTGCAGAATGAATAAAAAAGATGTGGTATTTTTATTCAATGGAGTATTACTCAACTATAAAGAAAGATAAACTTGAGGCTTTTATAGGTAAATGGATGCAACTAGAGACCATAATCATAAGTGAAATAAATCAGACATGTGTCAATGTCGTATTGTCTCTCTAGTGTAAATAAAGAAAAATAAAAAAAGAATGAGTAAGATCCAAAATGTACACCAGATATTGTGAAAATAAAGGGGAAATAAAGTGCACAAAAGGAAAGAATAACTGGAGTAGGGGAAAGGAGAAAAAGAGGGAAAAGATTATATGTACACATATATGTACATATGTATGTGTGTATGTAAATATATACAAGATAGCTATACTACTAATCTCTGTTAGTTCATCAAAAAGAACAGTGCATGTTTTCATTTTCTGATTGTTTGATCATTTTTTTATGCCTAAATCTTGTAATCTAAACAACTACTTTCAAGATGACAATATGTAATTTATTAACTAGTGTTAATTTCCCTTTTTTTGAAATTCTGTATCATTTTTATCCTTGTTTGTTTTTAAAATAAAAAAGTAAAAATGAAAAGGGAAGATGCGAGGAGGAGGAGGAGGGAGACAGGAGGAGGAAGGAGACTCGAGGTGGAGGAGGAGGAGGAGGAGGAGGAAAGAAAAAAAAGAAAAAAAATGAAAAGGGAGCTGGACATGCAGCTTAGTGCAAAGGCTTTGCGTTCATTACCCAATACCACAAAACAAAGACAGTTTCATACTCTTTTGTAAGCATACATTACTTTTTATTTTTAAACTCATTTTAAGGGTTTCAGCAGGAAAAGAGTCAACTAGAGTTACCTCAAAAGCATACAGCAATTAATCCTGAGTTTTTCTAACATCTGTGGCCTCCAGCCTTCAGGGTGTAAGCCTGAGGCAGGGCTGTTAGGAGTAAGTTGGGGAGCCTCCTGTGTTGATGTGCAGGTGGCAGCCAGATCATCTGCACCATCTCCAAACCATTCTCAGTGTGTGATTTCACCCCTGATGCATAGGCTGGGGTCTGTAGGAGCTCACTTGTCAGTATGACACAGGTGAGCTATGTGAGACTTGTGCCAGGTTCCTAGCTGATATCTCCCTTGCAGCATAGCAGAAACTTTCAGAATAGAAACTACCAGACTATATCTACCACAGAGCTACTCAACGAAACCCCTGTGGATACCTGCCTCTAATCCCTAGGAGAAGGATCTGAGAATCATTCAAGTACTTTTTTGGTTTTGTTTTGTTTCCGGTTTTTTGGTTTTTTGACTTTTGAGATAGGGTCTTGCTATGTAGTTCAGTCTGGTCTTGAACTTAGGGTGATCCTCCTGCTTCAGCCTCTGTGTGCTGGGATTACAGGTATGTACCATCACACCCAGGAAGTATTGTTATTTTTAAACCTACAACAGCCTCCTTCATATAGATATTTTAAATTCATTTGTTTTATTTGGACCTAGAACTGTTGTCATTCCTCATGAGAAAGAAAATGATCCAAAAGCTTGCTCTTCAGATGGTTTTGTCAGATGTACTCCAGAAACTCAACTGTGGTTTGGGTGAGTCTTTCTTGATTGTCCTGAAACTACTTCAAGTTCAATGGGCAAAGGAATTTATTCTTCATAAAAGTTAATTGGATGAAATAATGGCTATCTAAATTCCTCCATATTCACTAATTTTTTTTTTTTTTGAGACAGCGTCTTGTTATGTAGTTGAGGCTGACCTCAAACTCACAGCACCCTTCCTGCCTCAGCCTCCCAAGTGCTGAGATTACAGGTGTGTATTGCCACACCCAACTCATATTCATTATATTTTTCATAGCAGTAGTCTCAAATTTGTTCTTTGTGACATCTGTGAGTGTAATGACAGCAAATATTATTGTTCCCAGGATACAGATACAGAATAACTTGCCACAGCTCACAAAGAAAAGGTTTGAACCAAGTCTTCTTTGTCTTTCCTGTCACACAGAATAGTGATTATAAGTTTTGGACACCTCAGTTAAAGTCTTAAGTCTGTCTCTTAGATTTTTAATGCAGTTGCAGGTTTTATAGCCTGAGAGATTTGTAGAAAATTAATATCTATGCTACAGTCTCTGCCTACAAAATAGGATTGTTGTTGTACCTAGTTTATGGAGGATATTTTAAGGGTAACTGAGCTAATGAATGTAAAAGCTCAGAACTATCATTACATGGTAAGCAAAATACGTTAAGTATTATTATCTTTTTTTTTTTTTTTTGCGGCACCAGGGATCAAACTCACAGCCTCACACCTGCCAGGGCAGGTGCTTAAGCCACTGAGCCAAACTCCCGGCCCTGGTTTTTTGAGGTAGGGTCACACTATGTAGCTCAGCCTGGCCTTGTGCTCGTGTTGTAGCCCAAGCCAGCCTCGAACTCACAACGCTCCTCCTACCTCAGCCTCCCGAGTGCTGGGATTAAAGGCGTGCGCCACCATGCCCCGCTTTTTATCATTTTCTTTTGAAATAAATAGATAAACTCTGCTGAATCAAAAATTTAGTCTTTTTTTTTTTTTTTCCGGCAGTGGGGATTGAACTCACAACCTCGCGTCTTGTCAGATAGGTGCTTAAGTCACTGAACCAAACTCCTAGCTCTGGTTTTTTGAGGTAGGGTCACACTGTGTAGCTCTGGCTGGCCTTGTGCTCACGTTGTAGCCCAAGTGGGCCTTGAACTCACAACGCTCCTCCTACCTCAGCCTCCTGAGTGCTGGGATTAAAGGTGTGCACCACCACGCCCGGCAAAAATTCAGTCGAGTGTGGTGGCACACGCTTGTAATCCAGCACTCAGGATGCTGGGGGGCAGGAGGATCAGTGTGAGTTTGACACCAGCCTGTGCTACATGGTGAACTCAAGCCCAGCCTGAACTACACAGTGAAAACCTGCCTAAAAAAAAGAAAAAAGAAAACAAAACAGAAAAAAACAGAATTAGAAATGCTGCTGAGGATGTGGAGAAAAGGAATCTTTATTTAAAAAATGTAGTCATGGGCTGGGAGTTTGGCTCAGTGGCTTAAGCGACTGTCTGGCAGGTGTGAGGTTGTGAGTTCGATCTCCGGTGCTGCCAAAAAAAAAAAAATGTACTCATGGTTTTCTTTCATGGCACTGACATATTGGATGAACAGGACTCAATCATCGGCTGCTTTCATGTGAACCTCGAAAACAGTCATGCTATTGAATGGCATTGTATTTCCTGTTGGGTTTCACAGTGAGGTGAATGTTACAGGCTATGCTCAAGGAAACTTGATGATGAACTGAGCCCTGAATGGAACTGCTCTCCTGATGCACAGACCTGGATGTTTAGACACTGAGGAATCCTAGCTAAGTCATCAGAGACCCTGATTTGCTTTCCAGAGGTGGTTCTTCCTGGTGTGAGCCTTCCAGTGTAGGCAGCCTTCCATGGAAAGTCTGACTTTTGTGATCATTGGCTGGAATTTCCATCAAGTGTCAACTCTCAGTAACAACTTTTAAGAATATAGTAGAAAAATTGTTTACTTGTACATAATATGCTATGGTCTCCCTTTTTTATGGTACCGGGAATTGAACTCAGGACCTTGTGCTTGCCAGGCAGCTGCTGTGCCACTGAGCTATATCCCCAGCCCAGTATCCCTTTTATGTAGCAACTGGCTCCAGCTCTAGAGATTCCTGGAATGAAGAACCATGAGAGGATAAGAAAATAAAGAAGAGACAAAGCTGGGGCAAGGTGAAGCCCTTAGTCTCCTGATGGGAGGAAAGGAACTGCTCAACCACTGTAGCACATTTATGTGTATACTCGGAAGGAGGATGTCAAAAATTTCAACCCCACTGCCTAGCAACCCATCATTTGGATTGTCTAGGGGCCTGGTGTTTTTCTGGCCTGAAGCAACTTCACATGATTTGACCTGGGCACTCTTTGTGTTTGGGACAGCCATGCCCCAACCATGCTGCAGCACTGCATGTGTGGTCAATTTCCAGCTTCAACAGCTCCCAACATATCCCTGTTTATTATTTTGTTGTAGCACAGGATGCGTGGTCAAAGCTGGAGGAGCTGTGTTTGGAGAACTCTGTAGATCTCTTTTTTTTTTTTTTTTTTTTTGTTACCAGAGATGGAACTCACAATCCT
>RJWM01028899.1:0-12286 GCA_004363535.1 Dasyprocta punctata | reverse complement strand
ATGCACCACCATACCTGGCTAAGATCTTTTTATTTTAAGTGCAGTCCAAGGATTTTAAGTCCCTTCATTCCACAATTTAAACCCCGTACAGTCCATTAATTCATAACAGTAAATAGTTACTAGTGTAGGTAGCAATTACCAGAAAGTGTCAGTGATTTGAGTTTTTTTTTTGTAGCCAACATTTACTATGGCATTGTTTTATATACCTCTAGTAGTTGTACATTTTCTGCAAAAGCCCAAGTTAAGGTGAAACCTGTTTTAAATACAGTGAATTTTTATTAACTATCAAGGTCAGTTCAGTCTCTTCAGGAATTCCTGGTAACCATGCACAGCACCTTTGAGCTCTTCTGTCAGTGTCAGCCATTTGGATGAGTCACGGCTATTGCTTGACCAAGTTGCTTTCTATGAAAGCTTGGGAGACTTTCTCCTGGTGACTCTCCTTAGGCACACCACACACCGATGATTATTTTCTTCTGTGGTCTCACAATCTTTTTTATTTTTTTTATTTTTTTATTTAATTAATTAATTTATTTATTTTGTGGCACCGGGGATTGAACTCACAACCTCGAGCCTGATAAACAGGCGCTTAAACTACTGAGCCAGATTCCCAGCCCAATCTTTTTTTTTTTTTTTTTTTGGCGGCACCGGGGATTGAACTCACAACCTTGCACCTGCCTGCCAGGCACGTAAGCTGCTGAGACAAACTCCCGGCCCTGGTTTTTTGAGGCAGGGTCGCACTGTGTAGCTCAGGCTGGCCTTGAGCTCGCGTTGTAGCCCAAGTGGGCCTTGAACTCACAACGCTCTGCCTGCCTCAGCCTCCCGAGTGCTGGGATTAAAGGCGTGCGCCACCACGCCCGGCCCTCACAATCTTCTTGATCAGAATGTCAGAGACTCACTGAGTATAAGATTATGCAGCAAAGGTTCTTTTATGCCTTGGGTGCTCATTGAGCTCAGAGGGCTTGGACCAAAATATTGGCTATCCTCTTAGTCTATCTAGCTCTCTACTTTTTGATCTCTAAACCTCAGTTTTTGAACATCCAGAAGAAAAGATTGATAATACAGTGTAGTAGAGGCAGTGAGCTTAACATTACTATCTTATCTAAATATCAAGCATCTTAGGGGAAAATGGAACCATTATTTTTTAACAACCATGCAAGTTTTAACATTTGAATACCTGTAGAATGTTAACAAAGAGTTACATATTTTACACAGAAAATTAGAAATCAAAACAATATACAATATTATAGCCTGACAGCCATGATGACAATTTGTAACATTCCTGAATTTTCATTTTGGTATAAAATATCTCCTTTTAGTCAATCATCCCTATCTAATACATAAGAAACTTTTACCTAACTTATTGACCTTTGGTAGGATGTACATCTCAGAAGTATTTGTTGAAGGCAAAGGTCTGAATCTGAAACAAAATTCTGTCACTAGAAACAATCCCTATTTTGCATTTTGGAAGACCTATACATCTGGAGGCATGGCTACATGAATACACCATAAGGTTAATAACAATCTGTCATGGCCATATGAAAACCTTTGTGTGGGCACCTTTAAATAAAAAACCTTATTGTATTATTTCTTTTGATGATGACCAATGTGAACATACTACAATAATATATTTTTATAACTTTAGTTGGGGTGCCTCCCATAAGGCTGTGGAGATCACTGGGGCCTCCAGTCAATGAACAAGAAGTGATTAAATGTTACCAGGCAGCTGCCAACTTATTTATACAGTTGGATACCTGTCCAATGATCTCCCCCTACCCTAAGGGATTTTTGCTTAACTATCTTAATAATAATTTTTTTATTGACTTATGAGAAACCCAATCGTTACGTTTAACCTATTAATTTTTAAATGATGAGAAGCTTTCAAGTCAATAATAAACAACACACAACCATTTTGAGCAGCTGGCAACCCAGGTGGAAGCATGTTTTTTAAATCTATGACCCAAATTAAACCTTAATTAAGTGATCAAAAAATGCACAAGGATAAAGAGAAAAAATTGTTGAGCTCAGGTAAAAGGAACAGCTGTTCACAGAACAGACAAATGGACAAACATGGACAAACAATCTGTACAGATCTTAACAGATATAAAAACAAGCACATGACTTGTCAGTGTCTGCATGGATTCTCTAAGTTCCGGGGGGCTATTTATATACTTGTATCATGCCCCTTTCATGTTCTTTCAGCTGGGACACCTGTTCACCTCCAGCACCCCACGCCTTTAGGGCATTTCTGAGGTACTCTTTGCCACTTGGGCACTCCTGTAAGGGATCCTGTGCTTTTGGCTCCACATATGTGAATGATCATTAGCTCAGTTGACTCCCAATAACTGCTTACAGACTGGACAAACAACAGACACACAGGCAGACAAACATCTTCCAAAATCAGAATGCACTCAAATGTATTTTTTTTAACCAAATTGAATTACAATAGTATTTCATAAATTTACCTGAGCGTTTTTTTTTTTTTGTACCGGAGTTCAAACTCATTTGCCAGGCAGGCACTTGTGCTGCTGAGCTATATCCCCAGCCCTATAAATTTAGCACATGTATCCCAGCACTCAGGAGGCTGAGGTAGGCTGAGCGTTGCGAGTTCGAGGCCGGCTTGGGCTACAACGCGAGCGCAAGGCCGGTCTGAGCTACATAGTGCGACCCTGCCTCAAAAAACCAGGGTCGGGAGTTTGACTCAGTGCCTTAAGTGCTGCCCGGGCAGGTGCGAGGTTGTGAGTTCAATTCCCGGTGCCGCAAAAAAAAAAAAAAAAAAAACAAAAATTTAGCACATGTAACTATAAATAGACTAATCAGAATTATTGTAGGTCAATTAGCAGAGTCTCTTGTAAAAAGAATTTGGAAAAGACAAAATCTTATATAATCAATGTATATTCTGTCATAGTACTTAGCATACACTCCTATCATCTCTTTAGACCTTTGGTTTTAGTTTTGGTTACCATCTCCTGGGCATCCTGGGTCAATTAAAGTTGGTTCTAGCTTCATCCTTTTCTATTGGTTGTGGCGTGGTCTCTGAGGCATCACTGTCATAGGAGTGAGCATCTGCTTCTCAAGAGGTGGAATCAATTCCTTCTCTGGGTTTGGGTCCATGATACAGCTGGACAGCACGCTCTGGCGCCCAGATAGACCAGGTAGCACTTCCTAGAAAAATATAAGCACACCCTCAACTCCAAGAAAGCACTGGACTGGGTGCTTTCATTGTCCAGGATGAAGATCCTGCCAAAGGACTCTTTAGCCTTTACCTGATTGCATTGTCTTTCTGCTGTGGTAATTGCATCTTTATTAGAATTTAAAATTTTTAAATGGTATATACTGCCAAGTGAAATCTATTATGAAGTGAACTCACCTTTTGTTTTTGTAATTTAAATTGTGAGCTTGCTTAATTATTTTTAGACCTGAGGATTATAAGGAATTTCTGTGTAAGGTACAGAGAAAAAAACCCTGCATTTTGTATTCAGGTACCTAGGTCTCTGTCTTGCCATCGTGGTGTGCAGGTTGAGCTCCTGCTGTGGCCTGGAGGCCCTGCTGCTAAGAGTCCAAGCACTGGTGCCCTGTAAACTTTTGATGCATAAAGCGCCTGCACAGGTGATGGGAAAAACAGCAGTGCTGGGGCGTGCCAGAGCTGCATCCCACTTGCCAGGCCCAGGGCCAAGTGTTGTGGTGCTGCCACCACTGGGCCGGCCATTAAAAGGCTTGACAGGCCCTGGCTAGTTCATTCCACAGCATGCAGGAGGCAGGACCATTTGGGCTTTGGTCACTGTCTGCCCAGCGCTGCCTGCAGTGGCAAGCAAACACCAAATCTGTGGCATAAGTCCTGCCTCACCAAGCCAGGCCAGGCCAGGCCAGGCCACCATGGGGAAGTTCTGTGTGCCTCACACCATTTATATGTATTTTTTTGTTTGTTTGTTTTTGGCTTTTTAAGCAGGGTCTCACCATGCAGTTCAGCTCACTTTGTAGTGCAGGGTGGTCTCAAACTTGCAAGGATTCTCATGCCTCAACCACCCAAGTTCTGGGATTACAGGTGTATGCCACCATGCCTGGCTTATATGTATTCTTAAAGGCAGAATCCTGAAATGGTTTTAGACCCTGATGGCTAGAAATGAAATCTAGAGATGTCTGGCCCATTGAAGAAAGTCTCCTCTGGTAAGATCTTGATAAGATTTTGGCAAGATAGAGAGACAAAGATAGTAGAAAAGAAGCCTTTATTGTGTGCACGAGAGGTCTGCAGAAGAGATTCAGGCCCTCAGTGAGAACAAAGAAGCTAAACTACTTTTATCAGGTCTGGCTGGGGGAGGAGTTTGGGAGGTCGGCAAAATGACTGATCAACAGCTGATATGAAGGAGCATCTGCATGTGCAAAACGGGAAGCAAAGATTTACTGGGGCCTGGGGGTGGAGTGCTTGGGTGGTTGTGGAGTCTTGGGATTGGAGAGGGAGCAGGAGGTTTATTTCTGGAACTAGAAGGAGAACATAGAAGTTACCCTTAGAGAGATAAGTTGCTTCTCTGGGCCTGGTACCAAGTTAGGCAAATGTCACGTTAGGGCTAAGCCTCAGGCTGGCAAGAGTCTATCGTCCTCCACACCCTTGTGGCTAATATTCTAAATTGATCATAAATTTGTAACTCAAAAGCAAATTGATTGCAGGTGGCAGCAAAAGCACTCTTTGTATACCTCCAGGTTAACAAGTTAGCATTTCTACGAGGGTGGGAACATTGCCCACACCCTGTAGATCTGTAGTTGTCACATCCAGAGGCCATGACATAGACCAATGGTGTTGGGCAATAATTGAAGCATTTGTTCCTGTGTCTAAAAACCCTTTAAGTGCTTTAATTATCAATTTTATTTCAGGGCACTCCTGCTTAATGTGTTGAACCCAGTAAGTATCAGAAGACCCAAAAGCCTTAGATCCCCTTTCTTTATTAATAGATTTTCTAATTTTTGTCAAGGGAAGAATAACCAATTGAGCAATATGAGAATGTGGGATGATTTGAACAGTGTTTTGAGTAGATTGAACCATACCCTTGATTTCCCCTTGCAGCTGAAATAAGCAACATGATTTCTTTCATCTCTCTTGTCTGGGTCAGACTCCAGGCTCAGTGGCGCTCTTTGGTTCCCTTGCCTGCCTGGAGGCCTGTGAGAGGAGTAGAAAGTAGCAGTTTGCCCTGTTCAATATGTTTTAAAAGTCTGTAGAGGTCTAGATAGATTTGTGTTGGTTTTTTTTTTTTTTTTCCTAGTCTTGCTCTAAGTTGTTTTCCCATTTCCTCCCAAGTATGTAAGTTTACAATTCCTTCTTGCAGAAACAAACAAACTTAAGAAATTTAGCAGGTTGTGTAGTGTCAGTGTATTGAAAACTAAAATTCGATACAAGAAAGCAAAAAAGACCTAAATAAATGTAGAGTTCCACTAATAGTGAATTTGAAGCAAGTACCCCTGAAGTAAACAATTTTGAAAAACAATGGAGTTTGAGAATTTATACTGCCAGATATCAAAACTTACTACAAAGCCATAGTGAGATAGTGATATGCTGGAGCCAGCCTATTATCAGTTCATGAAAGTCAAATGTTGAATTTTTAGAAGTATTACAGGTTAGTTGTTGTTATATTGGTTATTTGAAATTGTCTTTTGTAAGAGTATCTTGCAAACAAAAATCAGCAAACCACAAATTAGGACCATATTACCCCCAACCACTCAGAGCCTGCTGTGCCAAACAGGGCTGTACCATCTCAGGGAAACTGTCTGAGCCATAGCACCCCTACTGTTTGGCAGGGCTGTTGCAGGCCCTGCTGGAAGTTGTTTTCTGGAACAGGGAGGCCTTGCACATCAGTTTTGAATTTACATCAAGTGGCCCAATGATATCAACATCTATACTTTGGACAGAAAGATAGCAGAAGGTTTTGTTGAAGAGGCAGATAGTGGTTGTGTTGCCCCCACAGGTGTAGCAGCACAACTTTTGGCAAAATATCCCCTCCCCCCCCCAAGGAAAACAGGTAGCTTTGTTTTTTACTTTTCTTTTGGCTGTGAACTGATGACCCTGATATAGGGGAATGAAACTCCCAACCTACTAGATGTTTGTACGATTTCATGTTCTCTAAAATTGAAGAATGAATTTTAGGAACAATGGAGGTTAAGAGCAGAATATATTTATTGAGAGAAAGAAAGCTTCTGTCTGAGAGAGAGAGAGAGACGAAAGGAGTCCCAAGTGGGTTGCCAAAGACTGTCTTTCCTAGGGACTTTTGTAGAGTAAAACCATGAGGTGAGACAGGTCCAAGATGGGGAAAACTGGTAACTGGCAAGGCAGGTGGGCTTGAGGTGGGACAGAACTGGAGTCAACCAGTAAGATTAATTGCTTAGGTAAAATTGACCAAATCAGGGACAAATGGGGAGGTGAGTCACATAGCTAGTGGGCATGCTTAAAGAGCAGTGACTCTTTCTGTGAGGGGTTGGGATGTTGACTGCTGGTTTCCTCAAGGTGATCCATACCTATTTAGAATATAAGTCCCTGATGTTTATACTTAGGGTGTGGTTGCATTTATTTTTCCTTTTCTCTTGAGATCTGGCCAACAGTGGGAGGTGTCTGTCTCCTCCAAGGTTGCAGGGTATCTAGTCTTCTGCACTGGCTCCTTTGAGGGCCCAGCCCTGTCTGACTACCTATAATATCTCTAAGTCAGCTGCCTATAACATTCCCCCCTCTGAAGAAATAACCCAAACTGCCCTGAGAGGGTAATGAGCAATAACCGATCTGGCTTCTTCAGGCTGAAGAGGGTCATCATCGTTGAACGGTAGTCAGGGATACTCTGCAGAGGTTCTATCTAATGGCGCTCAGTAGAGACCAGGCATTTTCATCTTTGGTAGGCAGACAGCTTTAAGTCTAGAGGAGACAAAGGCAAAGAAACAATTAAGTATGCATGGGCCAAGTAACAGAATTATTAGGGTAATTATGAGTACAGTTAACAAAGTTTTCCATCATACGAAGGTTAAGGATAACGTCCAGGAAATTTTTAGAGTCTGACATGTCATTAATTTGTCATCTAATATCTTGAACAGTTCCTGAGATATTAGCAGAAGGATCAGGAATGTACACGCATTTAGCTTTCACAATTACGTAAGAACCTCCTGTGCTGTTGTTAGAATGTCTAATGTCATCAGAGTTTGGAGGATGGCCTGTTCTATTAATTTTATTTAGGAGAGAGAGACCAGCTGCAGTGCCAGTTTAGGCCCACTGAATATAGTTAGTTAAGGCCTCAGTATGCATCGTATAACCTTTTTCTGGACAAGATGTGGTGGGTCCCAGTAAAAGGAATCAAAAAGGAATCTAGAATATGTGTTATTGTTTTCATCTGTATGATGCGTTGGGGTTTGGCACCTTCTAGGCAAGAACAAATTTTAATCAAAGCATATATATAATCAAAGTTTGTATACAAAGGCATGTATAATCAAAGTATTAGCGTTAGAGTTGACAGGTAAGTTTAGAAACTGTTTCTAAGGGATAGCAATTGTAACCCATTGGCTCTTAGGTCCTTTTATTGATGGAGTCTGAAGTCCCTCTAGCTTCAGTTATAATTATCTCTAGATTTTATAACTTATGAGAAACAGATTAATATATTATTTTCACAAACAAAAAACTCTCTTAAGTTTTTATGTATGAACAACAATATGTACTATATTTGTAAGAACCAGTTGCAGCATTATTTTGATTAGTTGTCAACCTGAATATATATTACAGCATTTATTTATTTATTTATTTTTTCGGCACTAGGAATTGAACTCACAACCTCGCGCCTGCCTGATAGATGCATAAGCTGCTGAGCCAAACTCCCGGCCCTGGTTTTTTGAGGCAAGGTCGCACTGTGTAGCTCAGGCCGGCCTTGCGCTTGCATTGTAGCCCAAGCTGGCCTTGAACTCACAACGCTCCTCCTACCTCAGCCTCCCGAGTGCTGGGTATTACAGCATTTAGACAGGATAAAATCTCTCCAGGATGGGAGCTAGGCTTTTAGGCATAACTAAGAGGAATGAATGAAGAGACAGTTATCCCAGTTACAGTTTAAGCAACATATACTGTGGTGACTTTATTGAGGTACAATGCCTGGAAGGAAGACCAGAGTTGAGAAGGACAAGGAGGCATGTGCCAATGTCCAGCAACAGGCTGGTTTTTACCTCTTGTCATGATTACTCAGGGCTCCTCTGCAGAGATGACAGTCTGGTCAGAGGGAGGAGATGAGTGCCCTGAGGCCCTTCAGTCTTGCTGGACCAGCTGATAGGGTGGGTCTGAACTCTGGGGCCTTGACCTCAGAGGGCAGTCTGACCTCCAGTGGTCACCTTTGCAGTTAGGATGTGGCTTGGGGGGCCTTTTAAGGCAGTCCCTCTTAAAGTGGCCTGGCTCATGGCAGTGATAGCAGGTTAGTGTAGCCTTCGAGTTCTTCTTGGCACCCTGAGAATCAGACTTAAGGTTTGTCTTTTTTTTTTTTTTTTTTTTTTGTGGCACTGGGAATTGAACTCGCAACCTCGCGCCTGCCAGACAGGCACTTAAGCCATGAGCCAAACTCCTGGCCCTAGTTTTTTGAGGCAGGGTCGCACTAAATAGCTCAGGTTGGCCTTGTGCTCGCCTTGTAGCCCAAGCTGGCCTCGAACTCACAATGCTTCACCTACCTCAGCCTCCCCAGTGCTGGGATTAAAGCCGTGCACCACCATGCCCGGCTAGCTCTGTGTCTTTTTAAGGCCATAAAAAAGGCGACCACTTTTTGGTCTCTTTTTTTTCTCTCTTTAACATTCTCCCAGTCCTGATTATAGAATGTTAAGGGGGCAGTTTTTACTAAAGTATTAAGTGAATTATCTGGAGCAAAGGCTATCTTTTGTAACTTTTTTCTAATATGTGAGGCTGACTGGGTAATAAACTTATCATTAAGAATAATTTGTCCCTCTATCGAATCAGGATCTAAAGAAGTATGTTTTATTAGTGCCTCTAATAAACAATCTAAGAAGTCAGCAGTTTTCATCTTTGCCCTGAAAAATAGCTGACAATTTAAAACAACTGGAAGGAGCCGGATGTAGTGGTGCACACCTTTAATTCCAGCACTGGGGAGGCTGAGGTAGGAGGAGCTTTCTGAGTTCCAGGCCGGCTTGGGCTACATAGTGTGACCCTGCCTCAAAAAACTAGGACTGGCAGTTTAACTCAGTGGCTTAAGCACTTGTCTGGCAGGCGCGAGGTTGTGAATTTGTTCCCCAGTGCCAAAATTAAAAAAAAAAAAAAAAGAAAAAAAAAAAAAGAAAGACTAGAAGGCTTGGCTTCAAGAATACACATTTGAAAATGTCTCTTGCTCCAGTCTCCTGTTTTGTGGTCAGGCCAGTTGGGGTCTTAGGTGGGAGCTGCTTGGGAACCAGTGGGAATTGGTAGTTCCCCTGGCTGTCTGTCTATCTTCTGGCCTTGTAAAATTGACAATAAGATATTCACCTCCAAATGCAATAGCAGTTTGTAATGCTGCTTGTCTCGCACTACAAGTAAATGTTTGATTTGAGAGTAACGTTACCTCTTTCCAGCTTAGCTTATAGGTCTGAGTAAAACCTCTAAAGACATTGATGTACTTTTTGTGTGTGTGTGTGTGGCACTGGGGATCGAACTCACAACCTCACGCCTGCCAGGCAGGCACTTAAGTCACTGAGCCAAACTGCTGGCCCTAGTTTTTTGAGACAGGGTCACGCTAGATATTTCAGGCTGGCCTTGTGCTCAGGTTGTAGCCCAAGCCAGCCTCGAACTCACAACAAACTCCTGCTACCTCAGCCTCCCAAGTGTTGGGATTACAGGTGTGCACCATTACGCCTGACTGCGACATTGATGTACTTATTGGGGTCATCTGAAAATTTTCCTAGTTCTAGCTTAATTTGCTTTAAGTCACTGAGAGAAAGGGACCTATGAATGGAAATAATCTCATAAGGATTATAATTATACCTGGAGCATAAGTAAGAATTATCTCTTAATGTAAAGAAAGTTTGAACATAAAGCAATTCTAACCATTTTTCCTCTTTCTTATAGTATGTCTCTAGTTGTAAAACAATATCATAATTAATACTTCCCACTGCATTCCATTTTGGCTCTTGGGGATAGGTAAGCCATGCACATGTGCAGAGAAATATCAAATGGCTCTTTGTCAACATGGAAAGGTTGAACATCGTCCAGTGCTGAAGAATGCATTCCAAAGGAGTAAGGAGCTTTGGCATTGAGTTGCCCCTGTCTGTAATGTAAAAAGCAAGTCATAAGAGTATGAAACGTTTTTCAACTCCAGTAATTGAACTCAGGAACTTTTGCTGAGCTATGTCTTTAGCCTGTAGTGCATGAGACTTTGACACTGAGCTACCTAACTATGCAAAAGGAGATAATTAAGGCATCCCTTTCTCATTCCTATTTGATTAATGTCCTCAATGCGTCTCTTGAGTTGATTCCACTCCAGGCCAGGTGGATGCCATCCAGAGAGAGTGGAGGACAAAATTCAACCAGCCTATCCACCCTCAAACTGGAGTGTAATTTTATCTCCCCTGGTAGCTTTTGAACTTTGTTTCCACATGGCATTTATAAGTTATTGTAACAGGAATATTTAAAGAAGGAGGCATAACTTTGTAATAAACTTCTGCTTTTGTTCATTAGAAGAGGGCATATGTAAGGTGAGTTGGTAACTAGAGGATTTTTCTGGCTGTACTGTGAAGGAGATCACCTCTGGAGATAGATAAGGCAACAAATGATTTGGCGAATTCTTCCTCTGGGCTCTATGACAAAGAAGCCTCTAAGACAGTTGTGTTAGCCATCTAATCATCTGGGCAATCTTTTCTAGCAGCAGGACATGGATGTGCTTCACTTAAATTTCTGTATCTTTGTCTTTCTGTTTGTTTTGTTTTTTTGTTTTTTTGGAGATAGGGTCTTGCTATGCAGTTCAGGCTGGCCTTGTGCTCGCTTGTAGCCCAGGCTGGTCTCAAACTCACAACAATCCTCCTGTCTGAGTGCTAGGATTACAGGTGAGCACCACCATGCCTGGTTATTTCTGTATCTTTGAAGCTCACAGGTTAAACTTACTAATTATCGTCTAGCAATCACATTTTATATATTAGCAAAGGCACATCACTTTCTGTGCACACATACAAGAAAAGGCTGTTTACTCTTCATTAACATAGGTAAGGTGCAAATACAAATCATTCCCCTACTAGCTGCTGTGAAATGTAAACAATGATTGTAGGCTGCCTCAGTCTAATCTCTGAAGGGAGGAATGGTCTCAGTGATCTAAAAATCCACTGAAAATCTTAGGGAGACTTCTTAGTCTACTAGTAGAGAAATGAAGTATGATAGATAGGTGGAGATTTTTAGTGGTCATGAGCCAATTTCTATGGAGGAACCTTTGGGTGTCCACCAGAGAGGTGCTCTGGTCAGGAACCCCCAGTTTCTCTCAGTTTCTATTGGCCCAGAGGTCAGTCTCCAGAAAGAATCCAAAGGTCTGTCTGGTCAACATTCCATTGATTCCATTGGCCACTGGCTTCAATGGGGATTCACCAGATGCTGGGGAAACCTGTCCTCTGCTTTTTTTTTTTTTTTCCCTGTCCTCTGCTTTTAAGAGTGGCAACTGCTACAGGAACAGTTAATTAGCTGGCAGAGTAACCACTGTGTGTCCCAGTTCCTTAAGGGACAGTTAAAAGCCTGAGCAAGATCATTACCTAGTGCTCTAAATTTACAATAAAGGTTCTAAAGTCTACAACTTGAAAGTTTGGGGAGCCTCCTTAGTCTAAATGTGGTTAGGTCCCATAAGTGTGCTGCTTTTGGAAATAGCTGCTTCTGGTTTCACCCAGACATTGATTCTTTCCTCTGTGTCTCAGGTTCAATCTCTGGAGGAGATTGTGGCCCAGAACACTAAGCTGGGACATGGCTTATATGTGTGTTCTCCTGGACAGGCCAAATTCTGATATCTCATCTGACCCAGAGATGGGGTATATGTCCCTCATCAAAGATGACTTCCATATCTTCAGCATTAGCAAACACTCATGTTCAATGGACTTAGGAGGAAAAGATTGGAACAGTCTAGAGTTCTTTCTGATTTTACATGCCTCTGTAAGGAAAGTACAAAGTGGGGAAAAGATTAGAAATAAAGTCAAAGAATGAAAACTGAAGCAGGGCAGGCTTGACATTTTCTCTTGTGTGTAGAGGAGAATCAGAGACACTCTGTCTCAGTGAAACCTGTCCTCCAAGACTTGAAGAATGGCCAACAGCCTACTGCTTTTTTTTTTTTTTTTTTTT
>RJWM01028898.1:0-25078 GCA_004363535.1 Dasyprocta punctata | reverse complement strand
TGAAAAGGAAGCACAAGCCATTACTTGGTATAACTAACCGGTATAACCCTGGCAGTTGACATTTAGCACGTCTTACCTATGATGTGAAGTGTTACCACCTTACTGCGTTTGGGTCCCCAGCCATTGTCAGCCTCACAGAAGTAGTTCCCAGAGTGTTTTGCAGCCACAGAGAAGCTGAGGGATGTTCCTCCTCCAAAAGGTGCTGAGATGCTCCCGAGAATGATGTTTTCATGATAAAACCGGTACACAATTGGGGGAGAAGCCCTCCGGTCTTCACAGTGCAGCTCCGCCACTTCACCAATAAAGGCCTGGGCCCCAGGAGCACTAATGGTGAGAAGGGGACTTGATGCTGGAACTGACAGAGGCAGCAGGGTCCATCAGAGGGGGTGTCATAGCTCACAGCCCACCTACCTATCTTAAGGATCCTTTCTATACTCGCACCCCCACTGAATTTTTTTCTATGGCTGTACCTCCTGATCTAATCCTGCAGAGAAACCTCTAGTACAGCTCTGCTGATTTGGAGAGATATGGCTCTGCCCACTATGTAGCCTGCTTCCTGTTCTACCCTCACCCCCTCCTGTAGCTCCTTGGTCACTGCTGCCACTGATAACACAACCATCACAGCAACAACCTTGCCTTGTTCAAATGGCTTCTTGCCCTCTTCAGGCTCTGTACCTTGACACCTCCTTGGAACATCCTCACTGCCCCAGAAGGAAGCTAACCCCAGATGGGAGTGGCGGGCTAGCTGATTGAGAGAGTGCTACTCACTTCTCACAGTGATGTTCACTGTCTTGCTCTGAACGGGGCCATAGCCATTGGCAGCTGTGCAGTAGTATCTCCCGGTGTGACTCTCCTGGACCACAGGAATCTGCAGCTCTGCTCTCCGGGAGCACTGACTGTTTGCACCCAGATTCTCCTTTGTGTCCTTTCTGTACCAGGAGAATGTGATGTCCCCTGTGCCTTTAGCCACAGAGCAGACAAGGGTCAGCTGCTCCCCCTCAACTGCTTGGCCTCCCCGGGGATGGGTCTCCATGGAGACTCCAGACACACGAATCCCTGCGTGAACAAGAGGCAGGCAATGAGGGCCAGGTGTGGGGAACGAGGTGAAAGGGAAAAGGGCATATTCAGCATTATGGCACATGGGTTGCTCGAACTGAATCTTTAGGCAGAGGGGAACCCACCCACTCTATTACAGGACTACCCTGTAATGTACCCCTCAATAACAATCGTGCCCTGCACTTTACATTCTTGAACTCTCTCAAATGACTGTATCCTGCAGTGACCTCCTGGTAGTGGAGGCAGTAGGAGCAGCAGGAAGGGCACAGACTAGACACTTGGCTTACCTGAGTTACAATCAGCTCTGCAAATTGTTCATTGCATGATCCTTAGTATTCTCAAACATAAAATATATGCAATTGTACTAACCTCACGGAGTTCTCCTAAAGATTAAGTGAGACACAGATATAAAGTACCTTTCACATGGGAGCTGTTAAGCAACACTGATTATCAGTGCTACTCTCCACTGGTGTGGTTGGGTAGGAAAGATTGCAAAGTGGTTAAAAGCCACAGAGTGGAGCCACAGTGACTGAGTTCAAACTCCAGTTCCACACACTGGGTTATTTAAGGCAAGTCTCTTCACAGTTATCTGCCTTCAGTTTCCCCATCTGTAAAATGGGAAATGTAACAGTACCTGCTTTGTAGGTACTATTCACAATACTATTTCTCAGGGCTTCTGTGACAATCAAAAGTTAAACTTCTCTGAGCAGCACCATATACATGGTAAATGTCCTTGAATCTGCTCTGCAGACTTTTATGAACATCAGAGGGATTTTTGTAGAACTGAACAGAACATCCAAAGTTCAGTCCTTGTATATATTAATTCAAGGATTGTTACTGTCATTTCTATTATTATTCTTTTTTTTTGTGCTGCACCGGGGATCGAACTCACAACCTCGCACCTGCCAGACAGGCACTTAAGCCACTGAGCCAAACTCCCGGTCCTAGTTTTTTGAGGCAGGGTCTCACTATGTAGCTCAGGCTGGCCTTGTGGTCCTGTTGTAGCCTATGTCGGCCTGGAACCCACAATGCTCCTCGTACCTCAGCCTCCCACAGTGCTGGGATTAAAGGCATGTGCCACCACGCGCGGCTTGTATTATTATTCTTACTCTAGTCTTTCGTTGGTCTACATGGGTGAAATGTGTCTCACAGGTGGGGATCATTTCTCGCAGACAGGGACCATGATTTATTTACCACTTGGTTTGCTGAGCAGACCTCAGCACTAGTTGTACAGTAAATGCTCCAGGTAGATATTGTTACTGTTGCTTTCCTGACAGGTCGAACAAAGATATTTGGAAGTGATGCCTCTGCAGAAATTAATAGAAAAGAGCCCAGGTGAAGCAAGGTAACCCCCACTCTCACAGGGATCAGAAAACACAATTGAAAAATGAGCCCACATTTCAGCTGGGGCCCTGATCCAGGCCGAGCAGCCTCGCCCACTGATGCTTACTCTGCACACTTATGTAAGATTTGCTACTCTGCTTCAAGACACTGTTGGACAATGTCTTTGACTCGCACCAGTAGTATCCTGAGTCTTCTTGGCTTATTGCTGAGATCACAATCTTTGATGACCACTCTCTCCAACCTAGTGTCCTGTAGTCTCTTCTGAAGTCATAGAGAAGAGAGATCCATGACCTATCTGAAGGGAGACTGGTGTCACAGGACAGGGTCACTGAGCTTCCCTCTGTAGGCCAAAAGGTGCTGAATGTCAGCATAGGCACTGGAAACAGCTCTAGAGGGGAAGATGAAACAGAGACTTCCTGTTAGTGGTAGACTGTGGAATTTCTGATAAGTGGCCCAAGTGAGCAAGATACACAGATCCAGACTCAGGGACATACAACCTGCCTACCTGCTCTCCCTCCCCGGGTGGTCTCCCCTGCTCTGTATCTTAGTGCTCCCACAAAAGCCCGACTCCTTCCCAGATTCATCCACTTGAAGAATGAGGCCCTCACCTCGGACTTGGAGCCATACAGATTTTGTTTCTTCGGACCTACTTAGAATCCAGAGAAAATCCCTATTTGCTTTACAGTAATACGAGCCACTGTCGCTGGTTCTTGCATTAGAAATGATATAATCTGAGGCCCGGTGGTAGGTAGATATTCAATATCCATCCTTGTAGTATACTAGCTCATTTATGGCATCATTGTCGTACCCAGAGCACCTTATAGTCACCTCATCTCCTTCATAGGCCCAGCGTGGCACGCTGATGCTTAGCCAGTCTGCAAAAGAAGCAAAAATAACTTGTACTGGCAGTGCTGCTCCCTGCCGTGGTGCTCTGACTCTGTTCTTGAAGGGAATGATAGTGCTTTCCTTGTGAGTTGAAGAGCTGGGCACCCACAATTGCTTTTGGATCTGTCGGCTCTGTTAGCACAGGTGAGTTCCAATGCCTTTTAGTTACATTTTTGTTCTCCAAGCATCCTGTTAGTTTTATGTCTGTTAGCAGGTTTTGATGCCATTTTGTCTGACTGCCAGCAGCTGGACTAAATATGGATTTAAAATGACTCCACGTACCTCTCCTCACATCCATTCAAAATGACCCCATGTCCCCATGGGAACCATGATTAACTTTCTGCATATCTCATTCCTTGTAGACTCTGTCTAGTGGCACAATCAACTGAATGACCTTCCCTTTAGTTTATCCTAGATGAAATAAACTGGACCCTGGGATCTATACCATTGGTCTCTAGAGTTCTCCTTTTTCAGTGGCTTCTGCAAATCATTTCTGCGCATGGGCCTGGATGATCCCCTTGGAAAAAGAAGTGGGTGCTGCTTCCTCAGATCAATAACTCCCCTTGGAGGGTAGTGATCACCAGGAAACTGATGAGAAGCGTATGTTTTGAATTTACCCTCAGCAGAGAAAGAAACACAACAGTATAGGGAGAAGCTGTAGGCTGCTTCTTGTAGAAGGAAAGGAAACCCAGTCACCAGGCTACTCTGTGACCCGACCCTGCAGTTGTGAGCTTTCTGAAGAACACTTTCATCTGGTAACAGAGCTAGAAATACAGGTTCAAATGTCAGTTTTCAATTGTAGGGCATTGGGCTAGATTGCAGGAAAATTGTTCTGATTAACAACAACAACAACCTAAACCCAGGGCTGAACATTGGGCATTCCCCTTCAGTGTAGAGAGGCAGATACAGAGGAACAATGCAGGAAGGAAATACAGAGTCTAAACTATTGTTCAGGTCATCTTCCCAGCTTATTCCTCTAACCATGAGTTTATGGGTTAGAGGCAACTCTTAATGTCTGTCTCAGAAAAGAAACCATGTTCTTGAGATATGGTCTAGGTTCACAGTCCCCAAGGCAGGATCTATATGGAAGTGGAAAAAAAGCACTTAAAAACATTCACAGTGTTTTAGACATTTTTTCAATCTTAAATTTTCTGGTTTTGTTTATATTCTACCATGTTCACAATATTTCAATATAGGACATATATAATACATTGAAGATACATGACCAAGTGACCAGATAAATTCGAAGCCAACTTCTGTTGCTTTCTTTGTCACTTTGAAAATCCCACCCTTATAGTATGGATTGGGTGTAGGTAGAGGACACAAAGATTGATAAAGGGAGTGAGGTGTTGAACGCTTAATGTTTTCTTCCTACATGTTGAGACAGGATGAGATTTTTGGTGAAGATTATAGTGATACAGGCAGTTTGATAAAAGAATATTTGAGGAGTAAGACTTATGTGATCAAGTTGATAATAATGACAGAGTTAGAGATAAAAGGAGAATGCTGACCCAGATTTTATGGAGTCTGGAAAAAGTATTTAACTATAAGATACATGAGTTTGTAGTCTTTAACTTTTGATATGGATCCATTCTCTACAAGTGAGGACAATGGTGCACATGTATACATTTTATAATTTCAGAGACTTTGCTGAATTCCATGAGGCTCTCTAGCGACCCATACCTAGTCAACTGAAGAACAATCCTGCATAAAATTATAAGCTTAGGTGTACAAACATTACTGCCCTTTCCTTTTATAGAAATAATGTGTTCCCAAAGGCACACTTAAAGAACCGAACAGTTTATAGGTAAAAGATCCAGGGCCCTTCTTGTTCTATTCAGAACACCCTTCATAGCCTCTTGTTGCTCTGTTTTATAAGCAAGTTTTCCCTCCCTGTTTCCAGTGCTTCTGGTGGAGCTTTTGGGCACCTGTGGCCAAAACCATGAGGGTATATTACCAACAACATAGTGCATGGTTTGCTTTACCTTCAGCTATCTTCTTTCCTGTCGCACTGCTGAGCAGTAAAAGTAAGATAATTTGTTGCCTTGAGAAGGTCAGGGCATGGCACTCTTGCTTATCAAGCAGGGAGTTGGCAGAGCAGAGATGAATGTGACATTGGAGAAGCCCTGCCATTGTGGGACATGGGCAAGCAGAGGGTGCATGGAATCCTAGCTCCCTTCACCCCTGAAGAGTGTAGCCAAGGAGCTGAGACAGGTAGCACTTCCCATGCCTGCAGAGATCTAAAAAGAAGAAAAGAGTAACTCACCAGACTGGACACCCACAGGAGCTGTGAGGGAATAGATGAGAGAGATTACCACAGAGAGGTCCAGGATCCTTGTTCTTATTTATAAAGCTATAAGTCTTTGAAAACTTCCCAACAATTTGTTACCTCTATTTAGCTGTGTTTCTTCTGGCCCCTTTCTTTTCCCATACATTCCTCTTCTCTCATTTCCTCTATTTCTTTTCCCCTCTTTCCACCCATCTTCTATTATTTCCCTTCTTTTTCTCCCAGAAAATATGCCTATGGAGCCCAGCATTCATGTTGTCCTCTCAAACAGTTTATGAGGAGTCTTTGCTCATTACCAGAAGTTTGTCAGTTTGCAGGTAAGTTCTTAGAAATTTCTTCAGTAATTGTCTCCTGTTTTGCTTAATTTTTTTTGAAGTCTCCTATTTTATCTGAGATATATTCCCTGCCATAGAGTCACACAGATGCCAGGAATGGTCACAAAAGAATGAACTGTCATGTTTCAGTGACACTGTTTCTCCCTCCTTCCTAATCCTGGACCTAATGTTGAGTTTGGCTCCATATAAGAGAGTCATATTTATAAGCAAAAATGATCTCATCTATGGCAAGCAAGACTTGAAGCCCATGCAAAAATCTAAGTCTAGAGAGACATGAATGTAGCCAAAAATGGGGTGATTGGAGTGAATGTGGAGTTGGAACAGAGTGGAACTTATGTGGGCTGTAAATGGAATTCACCTTAACAGAAAATTCCTTTTATTTCCTTTTATAGAAGGTTTCCATTTTTCTATAGGTAAAAGTAAAAATGGTGCCAAACAAAGACAGAATTCGTCAGAGTCTGGTAAAGAGATGGACAGGCCTTTGCTTTTCCTGAGAACTTTATTCTGCTCAATAACTATTTGCATAATACCTGAGAGCATTGAGTTAAAAGCTCAAACCCATCCTTACTCATCCTAGCAGAGAGATTTGTGCTCAATTAGAGCTTCTGGGATGCTCGGGCAAGGTCATTCTGCCCTCGCTTCTCCCCAGTCCTGCTCCAGTACCCTACTCACCAAGAACCAGAAGCAGTGAATACAGCAGCATGAGGTTGGAGGCAAGAAGTTCTTCCAGGAACAGTCAGGTGCAGCTCAGATGCAGCTCAGCTCCTGAGAGCAACTGCCTATCCACATGGAGCATGAAACTGGTATGGGGCACTATGGTTTAGCAGGTTTATTGAAATAGAAAAAAAAAAGGAAACAGAAAAGCTCTCTACCAATCAGCATTATTCACACCGCAGCCCCATGAGTGCTGAGAAAGTAAAATTTCTTCCCCTTTACAGAGTTGCTGAGATGTATATTGATCAGAAATGCTTCTTAAAATGTTAGATGTCTTCATCCTATTGATAAGTTTTCTACCTCATTTGACCTTGTGCAGTATGCCAAGTTCTGGGCTTGCCAAAATTCAGATCACTTGCTTGGTCTTTTTCAAGGACAAATCTGTACTATTTGGTATGATTTATCTCTAAAGTGTCTCTCCAAAGACTCCTGTGTTCAGAGGTGGAGCTTTCAGAAAGCAATTGGATCATAAGGCCACTAATCTCATCAATGAATCAACCCATTGATGAGTTCACAGCTGACTGGGATGCCCTAATAGGAGGCAGGGCCCAGTTGGAGGAAGTAGATCACCAGGAGTTTGCCTTCAAAAGGTACATCTTTCATCTCTCTCTCCTTCTCTCCCTGCTTTCTAGATGCTATGAGGTGAGCAGTTTTCCTTTACCATGCCATTTGTTTGTCATGTGTCTGCCTTGGAACCTGCTGATCATGGAGTGAAACATCTGAAATGGTGAAACAAACAACTTTTCCTCAAGTTTTGTATAATAGGTATTTTGTCCCAGCGATGCAAAACTGACTAATGCATTACTAAAGATGCACAGTCTGTTATGCAGTTCCTAACACAGAGACACCACACCAATATCATATTGATGTGCTCTGCAGAGATCCATCCAGACTTTAGGAAGAGAAAGACAGGAATTTGTTAGAAATGATGATGGCATTAGGATAATACTAGATAGTATTATGTATGGGCCATAAAATTACAAATTCTGTTCAGCCCAAGTCATCTTTGCCTATGGAAGGAAAAAGCAGTAAGAATGTCCTTTGGTATTTGAGCTATGGTGCAACTCACCATGTGTGAGGCCCTGTGTTTAATATCAGGCACAAAGAGAGAGAGAGGAAAGAAGGAAGAAAGGAAGGAAGGAAAGAAGGGAGTGAGGAGAGAGGAAAAGAAAGAAGGAAGGAAGAAAGGAAGGAATTTAAATGCAAGAACTGCCTGGAGAGATGGGGAGGACTAAAGCAATAGACTAAAGACATTGGACCACATGGAGACCAGCCACAATGGGAAGCTGTTACAAGACTCAAGAAGCAAGAGGAGGAATGACTGTTACAAAAGTCCAGTGGGAACTGAAGTCACAGAGAAGAAGCTGCCAGATGGGGCTGGGATTGTGGGGAACACAGCTACTGCCCAAGACTGGGTGCAAAACTGAGAGGCAGGAGAAGAAATCCCCTGACTGTCTTCCTGCTGGTTGATCCCTGTGGGTACTTCCCATGAATGGAGCCCAGCTGTGATCCAGAGAGGCAGTTGACACAGTGTGATGGATTGATAACTAATAGTCAACTTGTAATATCAACTGAACTGAATCAGTGTGGTGCTGAGAGTGGATGGCCCACTGGGGGATTGTTCCCAACATAAAAAAGAGAACTGGAGAGGAAGAAGTAGTGTTGTTGCTTCTCCTGGGTGTTGTTGGTTCTCCTTGTTGGTTTTCCTGTTGCCATTGGCTCTCCTGGAGGAGCCTGTTGAGTTTCTTTCTTTCCTCATATGAACTTGGATGTTTTCATCATTGGAGGCAGTCAGGACCTTGTTGTCTCTGAGAGTGACTGCAGTTCACTTTGGGGGAGATCTGGTCTTTACTGCTTTCTGGCGCGGGAGGGGAAGATGTGTGCTGTTCAATCTCCAGGGGAAGCTTGTCCCACTGGTTTCTTGATATGAACTCAGCTGTTTTCATCATTGGAGGACTTGGGATCTCACTGAGGATGGCTGTGGTACTTTTCAGAGGCATCCTGGTCCTTGCTTTGAACACTGCTTCCTGGTTCCAGTGCAGAACCTTCAGCCTACTGGCACAGACCCTTCATCTTGCTGGCACATACTTTCTAGCTTCCACTGCTGACCTTTGGGTCTTTCCAGGTGCAGATCCATGAAACAGACTTGCATGAGTCATTGTGCGCTGTAAGTCCCCAGTTGGACTCATGGGGAGTATTGTCATGGGCTCTAGGTCTTCATCTGGATTCACGCAAGATGTTGCCATGGGATCTGGATCCTCAGTTGGGTTCTTTGAGTCTTAGTGTGTGGACAGATTTCTTACATTTCTTGTGTTTGACTCCTTGGTTGACTTCTAAAATAATTCTATAAATCACATGTCCTGTGTTAAATTGTTTTCCTTGCAAACTCCTCACTGCAACACACAGACTCAGGCATCAGGCTCCCAGGGCACAGAGAAGCAGACAAGGGCACAGAGCATTTGGGGAGGAGGTGGGATGTGGAGTTCAGGTGGAGAATAACTAACACAGTCACCAGTGGGGGGTGGGGTATTCCTGGCAAAAGTCTTTCTTTCCCCATGTTGGCATCTGCCTGTCCTCATATGAGGTCATCCGTGTGTGTAGTGCTGAGGTGAAATTAAATTGCTTGGGCCAAGCCAAGAAGAATGCCTTGGTCATCCTCAGTCAGCCGCATGAGGGATGAACACTGACAGAAGGGTAAATGACAAATTCACACTTTTAATTAATGATTTCTGACCCAAATTCTGTTTAGCTTCTCTTTAGTTGTATAATACAACAACTCCTTTTCCCTGAGTCATTCTGTCCCTGGAATAAAGATAGGAATGTACGGACCCCAGGAAGAGAAAGAGATGGGCCTCTCAAGAACCCGCCCCGCTGGGCCAGAGTGGCTCCAACCAGAAGACAACTAGTCTGCCTTCCAGGGGACTGTGGGACCAGCACGGACCCCAGGAAGAGAAACATGCACATCCCATATGCCTCCCAGTGCACAGGTTAAGAATCAAGGACAACCCCCCCGCCCAAGCAATCTGCTGGTTCAGAAGTCTGGCTAAATTGATAAAAACTAAGGTACATAAAGCAACTAAATGCTAGTGTTGTTTCATTGATTTTGCAGGCCTGGGGCCGACAGCCTGAGCATGTCTTTGGAAGATGACAGTAGGCAACATAGCAAATATGGGGGATTCTCTTCTGTCTTGTCTTTGAGGCCCAATATTGCTCTCACTGTTTTGCTTTATTCTGATAATTTTTTTGCTTTATTTTATATTCTGTTTTTATTGGTTTTATTGTGTTTTATTTTTGGTTTAATTTTACTATACCTGTTGGAATGGTCAACTATTCTGAAAATAACAAGATATACTATAGTAGCTATTGTTTTCATAGTATCTTTCTTTGAAGTTCTGTACCAGTTCTACTGCTTTGTTTTGATTGACTTTGTTCTGTTATGTTTTATTGGATTTTACCATTTTTAAAGTAAAAAAGTTAAAAAACAATAAAGATAAGAATGTAAAAGTTGAAGCAAATCAGAGCTTGTTGAGGTCACCAGGTGCTGCTCTCTGCTGCTGTGCTCACATGTGAGGTCCGTGGAAGGGCAGGCTGAGGGTATGAAGAGAGAGTGGTGAGAATTCACACTGACACACATCTGCATTGTAATCCCTTTGGTGTTTCATACTCAAGAACAGTGGAAAGCAAACAGAGAGAGATGGAAGTGGTTTAAGTCAAAGCAACATTTGAGAAAACAAGATGATGTGTGTGACAACTGTAGAAGTAAAGTGATGTCACTGGAATACAGTGTTCCAAAACCCCCAAGGACTTAGTTGTAAGATGTGACCCTGTCCTGCAATGGATAGGCTGTGAATTTAGAGTCTGTTAAGGAAAATGCTTCTTCATTATTACATAGTCCTTTGAGATCTTGCTGTAATATAGGTATACTTTATTCTCATAAATACATAAACATACAAAGATAATGAGATTTTAAAGATAATTTTAGAGGTTTAAAGTCTTTCAGAAGTGATCCAGGGACACTAGAATAAGAGCTCCTACTGTAGTGCTGTGTAACAGCAAAGGCCAGGAAGAATAGAGACGATTAATTATATTTTCAAACAACAGATTCCTGCAAAACACTTGTTAGTGGATGATTAAAGTTGTCTCTTCACTTTGGGAGGCTGTGGAAAGAGGTTTGCAAGTATGAACCCAGTTGGGACAACTCAGTAACTTAATAAGACCCTGCTTAAAAAAAGAGAGAGGGGACAGGAGATGTAGTTCAGTGAGAAAGGTACATCCTTGCATAGGTTTAACTGCCAGGACACAAACCAAACCAAACCAAACCAAGTTGTTGGCTCTTCTCTGCTACTACATTAGGATTTTAAGCCATGGGGAAAAATGTGGTCTGTTTTTGTCAATTCATTAATCAAGCAAGAAAATACAGAATCTCAGATGTCAGTGTTGCCAGCCGTGGTTCTTGTTCTCCAGAGTATCCACCATATCGTTTGGAGATGACAATCAGTTGGGGACAACAGAGAGATTTTGGAACATTTGTTCTCCTGAAAATGGAGTTTTAGCTTCCTCCAGCTCCTTATGTCGATCCGGACCTTATGTCGATGTAGATGCTTTGTCTTCCAATGAACTTTGTACTTTCCCCAGTTGGATGAAGTGTGATTCATTCAGGAGGATGAGCAAATGTCAGGGATAGAGATTCATATGGCCTTTTAGCAGTCCTGACTTGGGAAAGCAGGAAAACTCATCCTTGCAGCCTTCAGTAGAAGGAAATGGGCAGGCAATGGCCACACTATAGTTATTTGACAGCTTTCTGTCTTATGCAACTAAAGTACCCAGTGCTTCAAGAGAACAAAGAAAAAGGAACTCACATAACTACATATCTATATCTATATCTATATCTATCTATCTATCTATCTATCTATCTATCTATCTATATATATATAATATTGAGGGTAACAGAGGATTCTGAGATCAGTTTAGGCAGAATTTCTCAAATGTTAGACCTTGCAACTCTCTGAGAAATTTTATCAACACTCAGCAGTATTGTTGCCATGTGTCCATGGGGGAGACTGCCAAGAAAATGGGAAGAGTTGCAAAAACAATAGATAATTTCTCATGATGAGAATGTCTCTTGATAGTGAGTGATGTTTGGGTGGTCTACCATGCAGAGGAACTATGGAGCTTCAAGAAGCGTATATATATTTATATGAAAAACTCTACTTGCAAGGTCTCAAAATCTTTGATTGGAAAAGAAATCTTTCCTAGACTCTCTAGAAATGTTGCTGGTGGTAGACTTCCTGCCTGATATGTTCATCTTTCAATTGTGAATCCCTTATACTGGTGCCTGGCAACCTCCCAAACCTGGGTCATTGATATAGACACAGAAAGATTTTCAAAGACTAAAGTGTAGTGGTGTCTATAGGTTTTGCAATCTGATTTGACTCCATCACAGGGTTGCCCTGGAATGTGTGAGCAAATGGCATAGGTGATGACCATGAAGAGCATCTAGGTGTATTATCGATCTGGCCATTGGCCTACAGTGTACAAGGAGAGATGTATGGCTCAGCCAATGACTATAACAAGATCATATTTATAGAACTACCCCAAATTCACAATGTTCTAATGACCCAGTGCACTAAAAGAAACTTCTGTGTTTCCCTCAACCATTATGATAAGGAAAGAATACAAGTATAAGCAAAAGGGCTCATATCTACACTCTAGAAACACCAATAGAGGTCATTTCAAATGAGGAGGTATTAAAGTGCCACTTCCAGGAACAGAGGCACCAAAGGCAAAATTAAAGAATTTAAACTGATGTTCACGGCCATCTTTCTGTTACCGTGGAAGGAAAAGGGGAACATAGCAGTAAGTTGAAAAAACTAAAACAAAACTCTGCAACTAGCAGTTCCTTTTTCTTCCTTCCTTCCTTCCTTCCTTTCCTCCTGCCTTCCTTTTCTTTTCCCTTCCCTCCCCACTTCCTTTTTGTGTTGGGGTTTAAACCCAGGGTTTTGCACACGTGAAACCTTGCTCTATCACTGAGTTTTCCCCTAGTCACAGCGGAGCATATAATCACTCCAGTCTAGACTTATGTAAAATAAAAACAAGGTCAACTCAAGCAGGACAAAATGAACCCTCTCTCAGGATTAGTAGGACCATGGAGCAAATGTAGAAGTCAACACTTCAGGAAGCTAGGTAATGTAGCATTTCAAACTGGCTTACTATAATTTTCATTGTTCTCTGGATTTAAAATCTGATTTGACACCATCACAAATTTAGGTTTTTTGGGAAGTAAATAATGAAGTTTACATGGACTCAGGCTCCATTTTGGAGAGTTCGGAGCCCTGTGAAGAGATTTTCAAAGGAAAGAAAGAGGCATGCAATGCTCAAAAGGTTGACTGACCCAAGAGATGGGGTCAAAGAAAAGTCCCAGATTTCTAAATAAAGAAAGCAGGACTTTCCCCAAGACAGAGCTAAACTTTGTTTTGGGATTGGCAAAAAGTTGAGCTGACATATTACTAGAAATTGCATTGCCCAGTTAGGGAGCAAGAACAATGATTTTCAAAGCACAGTACTTTTCAGTTCTGAGAAAATGATCTGGATATTAGGAGGAGGAGAGAGAAGAAGGCAGATAAATTAGGGACCTTAGTACTCCAAAAATGGCATAGTGGAAGTTTCCTGGGTTTTCTTTTGTCTTTTGTATTCTAGACTTGGAGCTGGGTGTAGTGGCACATGCCTGTAATCCTGACTATTCAGGACGCTAAGGCAGGAGGGTCTCAAGTACAAGTCCTGTCTAGGCAACTTCATGAGGTCCTGTCTCAAAATAAAAGATAAAAAGGATGGTGGATGCAGCTCAGTGGTAGAGTATCCCTGGGTTCAATCTTTAGTGCCACACACACACACACACACACACACACACGGGTGCAGAGCTGGCTTCAAAAAAAAGGGGTGCTCTCTGGTCAAGGACAAGGAAGAAGGCAGCCTAGCAAGACAGAGAGAATACTAAAAAATTATAAGCACTCTACTCCAGCCAAACACCACAGGAGAAAAAACCAAAACAAACAAACAACAACAACAAAAACTGTGGCCCCATTGCCACCAGGCCAGAAAGCTGGGGTGGGAAGCTGAGACAATATAATGCTAATTTCATCCTTTATAGTGGTATAGTCAGAGGAGGGTGAGAGGAAGCAGGAATTTTCATCATTGCTGGCTGCTAGCAGGACCCCTCCCCACCAACAGGGTCAGTGGATACGATCTGAGGAGTCTGAACTTCTACCCCTGCTCAATAGTAATGAAATGACCTTCCCTTTCCTCCTATTTGTTTGTCTTCCATTTACTGTGTAGTGACTTAATTCAGTTGCCCTTTATAAAAGCTCTCTCATCAAATTGGGATAAAAATATATGTAACATAAAAATTACCATTTTAACCTTTCATTTTATTTTGATAAAGAAGTTTCCAGGGTTTATTTTTCTGGGAGGAGAGACAGACAAAGATGTTGCTATCAACGTTTATTCAGCATTGTACGGGAGGAGCAGTATAACAAAAAAGAAAAAAAATAAAAGCCATAGGATCAACTTTTAAACAATGAAATTATCATTATTAACCATTCAAAGTGTATGCTTCTATGGCAGTAAGTACATTCACACTGCTGTATGATTATCATCACAATCCATCTCCAGATGTTTTCATCTTCCCCAAAAGAAATTCTATGTTGATTAAATAATAATTCTTTTCTCTCATCTTCTAGCTCCTGGAAACCACCATTCTCCCTTTTGTCTCTATTTACTTGGCTGCTCTATTCATGAAAGCGGAGTCCTGTGAGGTTTATTTTCTGTGACTGGCTTATTGCACTTAGTATAATGTTTTCAAAATGTATTCATCTTGGAGAAAGTGTCAAAATTTCCTTTGTTTTTAAGGTTGAACAATATTCCTCTGTGTGTGTGTGTATGTGTGTGTGTGTGTGTGTGTGTGCATATACACCATATTTTGTTGATGGGTTGATGGGTATTTGGGTTGCTTTCACTTTTGCTACTGTGAGTAATGCTATTACAAATGTTATTTTGATACAAAATTTTGAAGTCCTTTTTCTGGAAGTACAGGCAGACAAAGATGCTATTATCAACATCTCTATTAAATATTGTACTAGAGGGACAGCATAGAAAGAAGAAAAGAAATAAAAGATTTTGTATGAGTCCTCACTTTCCTTTCTTTTGTGCATATACCTAGAAGTGAAATTTTGAATCATATGACAGTTTCTACATTTAGTTTTTGGAGGAATCGCACATATTATTTTCAGTTGCACCACGTTACATCTCCTCCCCTTGCTTTTCCTCCTCCTCCTTGTGTTAATAATATCCATCACAATGGGTGTGAGCGATAGTCACTGTGGTTTTCATTTGTATTTTCCTAGTAATTAAGGATGTTGATATCTCTTCTTTTGCTTATGGGCCATATGTATATCTCCTCTGAAGAAATGTCTGTTCAAATTTTTTGCCCCATTTAAAAACTGGGTTGTTTCTTTTTGTTGTTAAATTGTGGGAGTGTTTCATACATTCTGAATATTAATTCCATATTGGGTATATTGCTTGTGAATATTTTCTTTTATCATTTGTCTTTTGACTCTGTTGGTTGTGTCCTTTAATGCACAGAAAATTTTAAAATTTCATTGATTTATCTATTTTTTTTGTTGCCTATGCTCTTGGTGTCTTATCTGAGAAATCATCCCCAAATCCAATTTTATGTTTTTTCCATATATATATATATATATATATATATATATATATTTATGAGTGCATGTTTGCACTACATAATGATAACATTCCTTGTGGGGAGTTGGCACTTGTACCTAACGCATCATTTTTTCATCCCCTTTCCCTCCCCCTCTCCCCCTTCCCTCCATCCCTTGATCCCCTTTTCATTTGGGCAAAATCTATCTCCCTCCTTGCAGAGAACAGAAACCATTTCACTTCTTCCTTTCTGAGTTGGATACATTTTGTATCTTTTCCTTGCCTAATTACTCTGGCTAGTGTTTCCAAAACTATGTTGATCAGAGGTGGTGAAAGTGGGTGCTCTTTCTCTAGTCCTGAATTTAGTGAAAAAAATGTCAGTTTTCTAACAATATGATCAGGAGGCTGAGGTAGGTGGAGCGTTGTGAGTTCAAGGCCGGCTTGGGCTACAAAGTGAGTGCAAGGCCAGAAACTTTTCCTCTAAGTTATGAGTTTTTTATGAATGACTTCAATTACAGTGAACTGATTTTCTTCTTTTTTGTAGTTGTTTAGGATTTTTTATTCATGAGATGGTGCTGAATTTTGCCAAATGCTTTCTTTGCATCAATTGAGATTGTCATGTGGGTTTTACTTCTTAGTTCTGTTAATGTCTTACTAACATTGATGATTGGAATATGTTGAATCATCATTGCATTCCAGGTTTAAACCCTATTTGGTAATGCTGTAAAATCCTTTCAGTATGTGGTTTAATTCAGTTTGCTCCCGCATGCCCCAGGAGGCCACCCTCACTGGCTGTGCACAGGATCTGGCTCTACCGGGTCCTGCGACTCAGTGTGACCCAAGACTCAACATCACCCTCGGGAACGCCCGGCCAGCCTCACAGGACACAGAGGTACGTAGTCCAGCCCAGCTCAGCCCAGGACCCCAGAGCTGCTCATCAGGGACTGGCCAATATAGCTACAGGGCCTTGGAGAGCTTGTGTTCCCCCACCAGGGTGCAGAGCACACGCGAGCTCCATACTTCAGTGCAGCGACTTGTGCACGCTGCATCGTAGAGCTCTCAGGCTCCCACCCAGCCAGGAGCAAGGCCCTGGCACTGTAGGCCTGGGACTCACCCAGTCTTGCCCTGGCACAGTTGTTGCTCTGAACTCCTTGCAGCTAGATTCAGGGTCCAGGCGGCATCATACTCCGGTGTACACTCTGCCTAGCTCCCTGGGACTGGGAGGCCTTGGCTCCCACCCAGTTAAGGCAGAGGCTCCACCCGCACACCCCGGGAGGCCTCCCTCACTGGCTGCACACAGGATCCGGCTCTACCGGGTCCCATGACTCAGTGCAACCCAAGACTCAACGTGACCCCCAGGGGAACACCCGGTCAGCCTCGCAGGACACAGAGCCACCTAGGTTCTAGAAGAAAATGACAAAAGGAAAGACCAAGAGGCAGTCTCAGTCCCCCAGCCCACTGAGAACAAACCCAAGAGACACTGAAATAGAAGACAGTGGGAGTCACACAAATGGACTTTCTGAAATGATAGAAAATGCAATAAAGAAACAGCTTGATGAAACTATAAAGAAATTCAAATCAGAAATATTCTCTCAGCTAAAAAATGAAATAAGAACCATTATTAAAGAAATGTGTGTATCTAAAGAAGAGCAAGATAAAAAAATAGAACTGAAGAAAATGATCAAAACTTTGAATGAACAATATAAGACACAAACAGAATGCGTGAAACAGATGCAAAGGGAAATGCAGGAAATGAAAAACTCCATGGAAAGTTTGAAAAACCGCTTAAACAAAGCTGAAGATAGAATCTCAGATCTTGAAGACAGCATGGGAGAGCATGGCCATGAAAGAAAAGATCTCTTAAAAATAGTAAGGAACCAAGAAACAACAATTCAACAGCTGCAAGATGATGCCACATTATATTGGTCATTATTGATATCTGATCACCTTGTTTTGAAACCCTTATTTGCTTTCATTATTTTGTTTAGAGTGATTTTATCCTATTTTGGTTTGTTTGATTGTATTATGACTGATTATATAAGCAACTGCTTAGAAGATAACATGAAGCATTATAGTAATCAGTGTTGTTTTACTATGTATTGCTTCCACTGTTTTGTTTTTCATTGGTTTTATCCTGTACTATTTTGTTTGATTGCATTGTGCCTGATGGTATGGGTAATTATTTTGAAGAAAACAAGAGGTATTATAAGGGGAAAGGAGGAAAGAAGGAAGGGAAAAGGAAAAAGACATAAATATGTATATAGGTATACATAAGATAGTCAAAATGACCATACTACTAAATGCATTAGTTGTTGAAAAAGAACAGTTACAACCATTGTCAAATTCCAATCATCTCACTTTGTAAACCTATAATGTTATTGTATTGGATTTGTTGCTGTTGCTGTTTGTTTGTCTCTTTTGCTTTTTGTTTTTCTTTTCTGTGTCCATTTTCTCTTAAAAAAAGAGGAAGAGATTACAATCATAAATATATATGCACCAAGTATGGGAGCACCCAACTATGTAAGACAAATCTTAACAGACATGAAAAACCAAATAAACAATATTACAGTTATAATGGGGGACCTTAACACCCCACTGTCACAGAGAGACAGATCAACCAAATAAAAATCAGCAAAGAAATAACAGAACTGAGTCAAACTTGTGAACAAATGGACCTAGTAGATGTGTACTGAGTGCTCCACCCATCAACATCAGAATACACATTCTTCTCAGCTGCACATGGGTCATTCTCTAAAATATATCACATACTGGTCCACAGAACATACTTAAGTAAGTGAAAAGGAACTGAAATAATTCCATGCATACTATCTGACCATAGTGCAATAAAATTAGAAATGAATCATAAAGCCCCCACAAGAACCCCATAAACACATGGAAATTAAATAATACTCTCCTAAACAATCAATGGGTCACAGAAGAAGTTAAAGAAGAAATTAAACAATATCTTCAATTGAATGAAAATGCAAACACAAATTACTGGAACCTGTGGGACACAATGAAAGCAGTGCTCAGAGGGAAATTTATAGCACTAAACTCCCACATCAGAAAAATGGAAAGGACACACATAAACAACCTAATGATGCACCTCAAACTTCTAGAAAAAGAAGGACAAGTCAAGACCAAAGCCCAAAGAGGGAGGAAATTATCAAGATCAGAGCAGAAATCAACGCAATTGAAACTAAGAAAACAATACAAAGAATTAATGAATCAAAGAGTTGGTTCTTTGAAAGAATAACTAAAATTGATGAACCCCTAGCCAACCTTAACAAAAAGAGGAAAGAAAAAACTCAGATTCATGCAATAAGAAATGAAAAGGTTGAAATCACTACAGACCCTGTGGAAATACAGAAGATCATCAACACCTACTTCAGAAACCTTTACTCACCTAGATTCAATAACACAGAAGAAATGGACAGATTCCTAGAAACCTATGAATTACCAAAGCTGAATCAAGAAAATGTAAAGCTGCTGAATAACCCAATTTGAGTTAATGAAATTGAAAATGTAATCAGGACCCTACAAACAAAGAAAAGCCCTGGTCCTGATAGATTCACTGCTGAATTCTACAAGAAATTTAGGGAAGACTTAATGCCAACACTCCTTAAATTCTTCAATGAAATTGAAAGGGAAGCAAGTCTCCCTAACTCATTCCTGGAAACAAGTATTACCCTAATACCAAAACCAGAAAAAGACCCAACTAAAAAATAAAACTACAGGCCAATCTCTCTAACGAACACAGATGCAAAAATCCTCAATAAAATACTGGAAAATACAATGCAACAAATCCTCAAGAAGATTATACACTATGATCAAGTGGAATTCATCCCAGGAATGTAGGGATGGTTCAACATACACAAATCAATAAATGTAATACACCATATCAACAGGGCCAAGGGTGAGAACCACATGATCATCTCAATAGATGCAGAAAAAGCTTTCAACAAAATCAAACACTCATTCATGATAAAAACCCAACAGAAAATGAGAATAGATGGTCTCTACCTCAACCTGATAAAAATCATATATCATAAACCAACAGCCAGCATCTTACTAAATGGAGAAAAACTGAAAACTGTCAACCTGAAATCAGGGAACTAGGCAAGGATGTCCATTATCACCACTCCTATTCAATATAGTTGTAGAAACATTAGCCAGAGAAAGAACTAAAGGGAATAAGGATAGGAAAGGAAGAAGTCAAATTATCATTATTTGCATATGATATGATACTCTACATAGAAGACCCCCAAAAATCCATTGAAAGACTTCTAGATGTAATAACCAAATTTAGTAATGTTGCTGCATACAAGGTGAACACTCAAAAATCAATAGCATTCCTCTACACAAACAACAAAGTCACTGAGAGAGAAATAAGGGAAACCACACCCTTCACTATAACATACAAAAAAATGAAATGCTTAGGAATCAATCTAACAAAGGAAGTAAAAGATCTATACAGTGAAAATTACATTACTCTGAAAAAGGAAATCGAGGATTTCAGAAAATGGAAAGATATTCCCTTTTCATGGATAGGAAGAGCAAACTTCATGAAAATGGCCATTCTCCCAAAATTGTTATACAGTTTTAATGTAATCCCAATGAAAATACCACTTGCAGACCTCACAGAACTAGAGAAATCATTCCTGAAATTCACCTGGAACCAGAAGAGACCTAGAATAGCAAAGGCAATTCTGGACAACAAAGGTAAGGCAGGAAGCATCACAATCCCCAACTTGAAACTATATTACAAAACTACTGTGATAAAATCAGCATGGTACTGGAATCAAAACAGACTTGAAGATCAATGGAATAGATTAGAAGATACAGCCACAACTACAAACACACTCAGCCACCTCGTCTTTGACAAAGGGGCCAAATATGTACACTGGAAGAAAGACAGCCTCTTTAACAAATGGTGCTGGAAAAACTGGCTTTCTATATGTCATAAACTAAAACTAGATCCATGTCTATCACCATGCACTAAAATAAAGTCAGAATGGATCAAAGATCTGAGTATTAAAACAGAGACACTAAACTTGCTAGAAGACAAAGTAGGAAAAAATCTTGATGACATAGGAGTAGGCAGAGTTCATGAACAAAAATCAAACCGCATTGGAAACACTTCCCAGAATCAACAACTAGGATCTCGTCTTACTAAAAAGTTTTTGCTTGTCAAAGGAAATCTCCAACAGAGTGAAAAGAAAACACATGAACTTGGAAAATATCTTAGTCAATTGTCCATCAGACAAAGGACTTCTATCTAAAATGTATAAAGAATTAAAAGAAATCAGGCCTGTAAAATTTAAAGACCCAGTCCAAAAATGGGCATCTGAGATGAATACACATTTCTCAGAGAAAGAAATACAAGTGGCAAATAAATGTATGAAAAAATGTTCAACATCAATGGTCATTCAGAAAATGCAAATTAAAACAATACTGAGATTCCATCTCACTCCAGAAAGAATGGCCAAGGTAAAAAAATGAACCAATAACAAATGCTATAGAGGGTCTGTGGGTAAAAGAAACTCTTTTCCACTATTGGTGGGAGCATAGACTGGTGCAAACACGGTGGAAATCAGTGTGGAGATTCCTCAAGAAGCTAGGATTAGACATCTCGTTTGACCCAGCTATCCCACTTCTGGGCATTTTTCCAGAAGAATTGAAAACATCATACCACAGGGATATTTGCACACCCATGTTTATAGCAACCCAGTTTGTAATAGCCAAATCTTGGAAACAACCCAAATGCCCATCAATCAAGGAATGTATAAAAAGATGTGGTATTTTTATACAATGGAGTACTACTCAGTTGTCAAGAAAGATATCATTAAGACTTTTATAAGTAAATGGACACAACTTGAGACCATACTCATAAGTGAGATAAATCAAACCCACATGTGTAAATACCATATTGTTTCCCTAGTGTAAGAAACTGAAACAGTATATATGATCCCAAATCTACAATAAATACTGTGTAAGAGTAAGAAACTGCTCAAAGAGCAAAAGTAATTGGGAAAGGGAAAAGAAGGAAAGCAGGAAGGGAGAAGGAAGAAGACATAAATCCTTATATATGTATATGTTAGTTAGGTAAAATGACTATACTGCTGAATGTATGAGTTATTGAGAAAGAATGGTTAATACTCATATGATTAGATCAATTATTGAATTTTTAAAGTGCCTGATTATTTTTAGCATACAAATTGTATATATTTAGATTAATATCTAAATATTTCATTTTCTTTTAAACTATTATGAATAGTATTATTTTTAATTTATTCCATTTGTTTATTGTCAACATATGAAAGTGGAATTGATTTTGTGTGTTGATCCTGTATCCTGTGTCCCTTGACCTTACTAAATTTACTTAACTAGTTCTTGGAGTTATTTTTGGCAGATTCTTAGGGATTTCCTGTGTAGACAATTATGCTAAATGCAATGCAAGTAGTTCTATTTTTTTCACTCCTACCTGTATGCTTTCTTTTGTTTATGTCTAATTGTAATGGCTAGAAGTAGATGTTTTATTAAGTAAGAGTGGTGAGATTTTGCATCCCATGCTTTAAAGCACACATTCACTTATCATGGGGTTTATGCACTTTAGTGCTTTTTTCAAAATTTCAAGTCCAAACTTATAGATTTATTTTCTCATATGAACCTTAGAAGGAACTTAATACAAAAATACCAAAATTATTTTTTTCATTTTTATAAAATTTACACTAAATTAGATTTCATTAAATTTATAAGCAGAAATAATAGAATACTTACCTGGGGATGTAGCCCAGTGATAGAGCACTTGCCTGGAAATAATAAAACATATAATACGAAAGTACCTCAGTTCAGAAATTTAATTTGTTATATGGTTTTGCAAAAGTTGGCCACATTTGTGTTTGTGTGGGAAAGATGGTTGTGGTCATGTCTGTCACCTGACTCAGAGTTTGCAAACAAAAACAAAATTTTGCCAAACACTACTGTTTGCAAACAAAAACATTTGTGAACTAAAGTACCAGTGTAAGTATGTAAAAACGTACATGCTAATATATACATAAATAATTTACAATATTGAGACTCTGAGAATACAGCTGGCAATGTTATTTAAATCTTATGTTATGCTACTAATTAGAGTTTGAAAATTCTTTTTGTATAATTTCTACGATTTTTGATAGTCTTATTCTAAATCAGACATTGATTGTTTCTTTTCTATTTGCAAATGGAATTTTTATCCTATTACATTTTATTAGTGATTGGCAGTGGCCATTTTAAAATATTTTCACATTTAAGTAGAACACTGTATATTGTACTGTAGCAGTATATTCAGGTAGTTGAACATGAATTGAGAAAAATTATGTTAGTTCTCTCCAAAACTTTTCACAATGGTTCCCAAGATCTTATCTGCATCATCTGGGCTTGCCGGATGCACTCATGTAGATTTACAATTCCCTCTTCCACCACTTACTTTCTCCTTAAAAAGCAATTAACAGTATGTGAAATACTATGTAATTTATTCATTTATCTTTTCTCTCCCCACTAGAATGTATATAGACACATAGACAAAGAATTTCTTTTTTATTGACTGTTACATCATCCATGTTTCATAGTGCATGGGACATGGAAATATTTGATACTGTTGGAAAGAATAAATACTACCTTCATGTGAAGGTACTGCCCTACTGTACCTTCATTTCTTGGGTTTGGGAGGGGTTCACACCTCAGCTTTGGCCAGCCTCCATGTGCTTCAGATCCTACTGGGAAGCTTCTGTGCTTAGAAAGGAGAAGAGATGATACTACATATGAACTGCAGGCAGAGAATAGTATAATATATGCAGAGGAGACCAAAGTAGATCTGCAGATGTCAGGGGGCTCTGGTGAAATTGTTTCCTTTTCTGTTCTCCCAGGAAGCAAATGTCTGGGCACAGAACCAGTGTACAACTTCTGTGTTTCTGAATAAAGCCTCTGTGCTTTCCCAGAAGGAAGAGAAATATTTCTGAGCTGTGCAAGAGCCCCTACAAAGGGGAAACCCAAGAACCCCAGTGCCTTCTACTTCCTCTCTCTTTACTGGGGCAGGAAATAGTTCTCATGACCTTAGAGGAGGATTGACAAATTTCCTTTTAAATTGTCATTCAGGGACAGACACCACCATTTAGGAGTGGAATTAGTAACCAGGTAGATGAGATTTCTGAGAAGGAGTTATATTGTTTCCTAGAAAGATAGTTCTTAGGCAAAATTAACCCCGCTTTCTTTTCAAGGAAAAAAGTGATGAAATGCTGGTCATTCATACAGTGTCTGTGCTTAGAAGTTACTAATTTAAAAGTCTAAGCTATCTGTATGTCCTCCATTATATCCCAAGTCAAAAAGTCCAAAATTTATCATGTGAAGATGGTGGTCAAAAAATGTTCACTGTTAGGGTACTCATTATATTGAAAACAATAAACCTGTTAATGTTAAGGAATTGGCTAGATTATCACACATCCACAAAATGAAATAGTGTGAAATTACATATGAAGTAAATATATATATTTATATGGAAAAATGAAGTGGCATGATCTCATTAGATGTCAGTGAAGAAATCACTATTTTTATTTTTTATTAGTATGTGTCAGTATATCTAGGGTATAGGTTAAATATATACATAGTATCTTAATGGAAGTCACTCTTTAAACCCCAATTTTACTCTGTATCAATTAATCTAGAGATTAGAAATAAACTTTATTACAGTAAGATTTCTCTTTTATTAGCAAAAAATACATTATGCATGTTAAGAAATGCACTACCTTTCTCTTCACCACCTTCACGTCTAGATAATAGATGGCAAGATGAAGAATAGCTAAAGTTGTTCTGTATAACACATGAAGCAAACAACATGGAAACATGATTTCCAAAAGCATTACACATCACATTTCTCATTGTTGGATTAGAGATTACTCTTTTAGGTTGGAACTACCTTGTGTGGTGACTGTATCATCCTCATGACACCAGAACGTCACAGGAACATATCATTTGAAAGGTTGGGGCAGATAAGCAGAGGAAATGCTGAGGGTGTAACTCAGTGGTAGATCATTTGCTTAAAATGTATGAGGCCCTGGATTCAGTCTATGGCACCAAAAAAGAAAAATAAATATTGGGCAGAGGAAAACACTTCATGCTACCATTTAGTAAGTGAAAAGCTCAGGCAGTTTCAAATACATATTCCAAATCTCAGAGCTAGTAATTGTTGAAGACTGTTTGTCTTTTTCAGATTTACCAACTCAATTTTATTAGTATCGGGCTGAACATATATTGCTGATTAATTCTCATTATCTAGATGCACAGAAAGATCATTTACAAACCCAAAGATGAAATATTAAAAGTTTTATTTTTGGATATATTTTTAAAAGTCTGAAATACTTGATTAAACTATATGTAATATTCCTTTTTTGTACCAAGGTGATGGAAAAATGAAATTAGTTCATTCACTCATATATCATTCAAATATGTAAATATTTACTGATTACCTATATTATGCTGGATTCTGCATCAGTTGCTGACTATACTGGTCAGATTTATTTTTTTATTTATTATTTTGTGGCACCGGCGATGGAACTCACAGCCTTGTGCCTACCAGGAAGGTGCTTAAGCCAAACTTTTGGCCCTAGTTTTTTGAGGCAGGGTCACACTATGTAGTTCAGGCTGGCCTTGCACTCACATTGTAGCCCAAGCTGGCCTCAAACTCACAACACTCCTCCTACCTCAG